>CAUYQV010064966.1:0-35366 GCA_963574575.1 Galagoides demidoff
GCCTGGGCCCACCAAACAACAATGACAGCTGCAACCAAAAAGTAGTGGGGCATTGTGGTGGGCACCTGTGGTCCCAGCTACTTGGGAGGCTGAGGCAGGAGACTCGCTTGAGCCCATGAGTTGGAGGTTGCTGTGAGCTGTTGTGCCACAGCACTATACCCAGGGGGACAGCTTGAGGTTCCTGTCTCAAAAAAAAAAAAAAAAAAGAAATACAAAAAGGGTATAATAATAAAAATGACCACACATTAAAGACAGCAAGGCAGATTTATATTGATCTGAAGAATTCTTAAAGAATACAATCAAAATCTTAACAAGAAATTCTCTGTTATAAGTTAATGAAGTAAGAAATAGTGAAACTTAGCAAGAATAATAAAATGTTTTTTAAAAGGGTAAGAAACAAACCCAGCTGTTTCCTATCGTGCATTTCCTTATCATGTTCTAAATCTAGCTCTTACAGGAAGATACCAAAAACACTTTGCCATTTGGCCACTTCTGACAAAAGTAGAAGATACTAAGAACCAATAAGTAAATTAATAAAACTGTTCATGCAAGGGCCACAAATACATATGTTGAAACAGGGTGGGTTGTGACTGTTCAAGAGTTTTAAAAACATGCTACAAATATCTGGAAAAGAAAAAAGACAAAAAATTGTTCTACTTTATATTTAAGGGTAGGTAAATTGCTGCCTTACAGTGGTTCTAAAATTTTACTAAATTCATTAATAACAGCTTCTTATTTTGCTGAAAATTTTCAGATGCAAAACTTAGATAGATACCTTGAAAGAAATTTCTCCTCTTTGTTTCTTTACCTCCAGAATTCCAGAGCCCTTCCTCACTTTTACAATTAAGATAAATTTACAAACTGAAAATTCTTAGACTATACTCAAGTAATTCCCTGACATTATGACCACATAGAAGACCTTCTGAGTAAGAGTACACATGCTTCCATTCAATATCCTTCAGCACAGACGATATTTCCTCACTACTCTTTTATAATATCTGCCTCCTTTCTTGTTTGTACTTGCATAGTGAACTAACACTGCCCTCAAGGTAATTACTGATATGATTCATAACTAAAGCAATATAACAAATTCCAACTACAGTGTAACAGCAAACACTGCCCACACTTAACAAGTCTGGAGGTCAGTGATATCTTTTTCCTCCGACCTTTTTCCATTTTGAGAAGGTGATAGGGGAGGGGAGGTGCCTTGAGAGAAAAGTTCTCTGTACTTATAGAAAGCCAGAATAAACACATCCAATACTGTGTAATTGTGTTCTCAATTCTTTGTTCTTAAGAAATCACTGTATAGAAGGAAGGGAATGAAGTAAAGGGTTCTAACAATTCTGATGTTTCTGATTACTGTTCTCCTAAATGCTCATTTATTCCTAAAAACTCTGAAAGGCATTATCATCTCCATTTTACAGACAAGGAAACCACACCAAAGCAAGTTATACGACATCTCTGAAACTTGGGTTTCTTTATCTATAAAATAGGGATAGCAATGTTTACTCTTCTAGGCTTCTGGGAAGATTAAGTGAGATCTGGTGATCCAAACTGTACGGTCCTCCTGCTGCAGCATAGTAACATTTCACAAAGAGAAAGATACAAACACAGATAAAACATGAGTAAAGAGACTACTTCTGACAAGGCACATATCAAACAGTAAACTGATACACATGAGAGGCAGCACAGAGGTTACTGGGACAGTCCCTGGAACCAGACAGCTTGAGCTAAAATTCTGGCTCTGCCACCAACTAGTTTTGTGGACGAAAGAAAGTATCTCAATTACTCTGTGCCTCAGTCTCTTTATCTATAAAATGGTAATGATAGTATCTATTTCACAGAGCTGTGAAAAGTAAATGAATGAACACATTTAAGCATTTGACAATGCCTATAATAGGACGCAGGCAAAAACCTTACACATTATTACTTCTACCAGGAAACGTCCTACACATAAATCAAGGTCATTTTAACATAAAATTATATGATGACTAAGAAAGATTCTTTCATATAGGGAAACTGCAGCCTTCTGATTTCAAGATTAAGCACCAAAGGAGGCAAGAAAAGCTTCATCTTTCTCCGCTGTACCACTATTAATAAAAGGATTTGTTCTATAAAATCTGGACTTAGTCAAAAGGCTGCACTTAAGGACCTACAAGGCAATAGATTCCAGACTCCTCAATGCCACTGGACTTTTTTTTTTTTTGACATCTCTGAATTTCTTTAGTCCTTTGTGCCAATTCATGAACAAAAAGAATGGGTGAAACGTAAAGTGGAGGGGGCAACAAGAACAGATAAGTCACGAAAACTTCTCCACAGAGAATTCCAGCAATTTCTCATGTATGTTAGAGAGTTTTAAAGATTGAAAAGGGGATAAATGCATAGAAAAAAGAAGACTCAGGGGTTAAACACAGGGCTCAAGTACTAGAATTCACATGAACAAAGGCTTAGACATGAAACGGATCTGGATGAAGAACCTCACAGACGACCTGTATTGATTTGCAACAGTTACCTCAGATTTCTTTAGGTTTTTTACATGTTGTTCCTTTTTTAACATATAATAAAAACCCACTTAAAATGCTTTATTGATCCTTAACAATTATGAAAAAGAAATAGTTACTATTGTATTAAAATGAACTTAAAGTCTTATGTTTATTTTAAGTAATCATCTACTTATATTTCAGTGGATAATCATTCATATGAACTAAGTTACTATACTTATTTTGGTTTGTATTTTTCTGTACATCTACATTTTTACATTTTCTTTAGGTTATTTGTTCACTAGTAGAAAACTATGGTCACTATAAAAAATATTATTTCTAACATACTAATTTCCTTTATTTTCCCCTCTCTGTCTTCATACAAAATTTTCATTCTTAAAGAGACATCTAAATTTAGGCACACTTAGAATCTTTTATTAAAAATTGAGAGAAAAAATAAAATAAAACATCAGTTCTAACAGTTTATAACACCTCATTCACATCCCTCCTTTCAATTTCCCTGAAAACCAATCCAAATAATGTCACCCTCAATTATTATAAATTCTGAAAACACTTATATTATCATATGAAAGTCTCATTTCTAGGAGTTACAGGAATTAAATACATATATACACACACTAGTACTTCCTTTTCAAATACAGTTTGTTCCCTTCTGTAAAGTTTTCTTTTAATCTATCTTTCTGAGGAATCAATCACACCAACAGTCATAGTACACTGCACAAAGGAACCAGTCAAAAATGTTACTTTTCTCTTTCCTATTACTAATTCACTCCCAGGAAAATGACTTACCTTGTTATTCAACATAAAAAAATACATATTTTTTCCACTCACAATAAAATTAACTTACTATTTATATTGCTCACCTTTATACTACCTAATATGTCTGACTCCATATTATACCGATAATAAAAATAGTCAGAATGTGTCAACAAAATAATGTGAGGCAGTAACAAGAGCACTTTACAACAAACCAACACGGAATTTCAGATCAAATTAATCTGGGTACAAATGCCAACTGGGTGACCTTAGATAAGTTACTTCAAGAAGTATAATGAAGCAGATTTTTAAAATATGTGATAATAATGAATCTCAGAGACATGGTATTTTCAAAGAAATTACAGGAATCTATCAAACTACAGAAAAAAGAGAGAATGCTTATTATTCAAGCCTGAATGACTATAAAAGTAATGGGGGGAAAAGAGAGATTGAAAGCACAGTTGTATAGAATGAAATAAAATAATTCTAGTTTTGAGTAGTGAAGTCAAATCTAAATCACTTGAGAAGTTACTATTTGGCTGCAGAAGTTAAGGGGAAAATACTGGGACTACACTGGGTCAGATTGAGAAAGCTTAAAACCTTAGCCATGTTTTCAGAATCAGGTTTTTAAAATTTAATGTTTCCACTTGATACAAAAAAAAATGTGGTTATTTGAAATAATTCATGGGGAAATTTTAAAAATATAATGTTTCATCATAGTAGCGTAATTGTATAAATGTAAACAGGACATCATATTGCTCTACTGTCCTTACCTATGTTTTTTAAAAGTCTTAAATGTGGCTTAATCGTTATCTTACAATTCATTTGCCTTCCTGGAAAGCAGGTCTTAGTAAAATGCAACTTTTTAAAAAACAATGTCTCACAGTAAATCCTAAAACCTTTGTGCAAAGTGCACAGAGGTTAATGATCCACCATACAAACATACAACAGATATCCTTTTTGGCTCTTTTGGAGCCACAGGCTTTTCTCCCTTTTGTGTTCACTTCCTGTCAAGTTTGACATTTCAAAAGAATACCAAAGAAACTTTAAAATTTGTTTATATGTCTGTCACCAAATCAAGACTAAAACTATGAGCCACTCATTACAACTGTACTGATGTATATAATAGCCCTCCATTTAAAATTTGGAAGAATAATTAAATATAAACACTTAAAATCATTTCTTATGTAAAATATTTTGACCAAATATTTGCATGACTGAAAGAAACATCTTGCTAATGTTTGATCACTAAAGAAAAATAGTGTGACAGAATCCAATTTAATGAGTCAGCCACATTGGATAACATTTAAAGGAGAATCAACTTTCGTGTGACTTACTAAAGATTAATGTAAGGAAATAGCTAATAACTATTACTTCTGTGTTCTCTATGTAGTCAGTACCCTTGAACTATGAAAAATAGTATCATGCAAAAGATCAGGAAGATAGAAATGATACAGGCAGTCTCTGGTTTACGGAGATGTATTCCTAAGAATGTCTTTAGGTTGGATTTATATATAACTCAGATCTCTGATGAATAGCACATATATGATAATGATAATAATAACAACAGTATCATGTGTATACTGTTTAATACTATAATAATAATACCCCTGTACTTTAATAATAAGTTACAGAAACAATTATGTTCTTTCTTTTAATTCAAACAAACAGAACACAGAAACTCATATAAAAGTTTTGACAAGAGACAGGAGAAATTTCAAAAAAGAATATTAAAAGTTAACACTCACCTAATGTTGTATCAATGCTAGGCTAATAGAAATATTATGCTTATTGTGATGTTCTAACCGAACCAATAATAACCTGTCCATTTCAATAATTAATCTACTATGCTGCTTGGTAATAACTGATGCTTTCATTAGACCATAAGCAACTGTATAAACAGGGAGACTAGCCCCTGCTGTAAAGAACTGCTTACATCATGGGGGTTTATTTACATTTACAGAAGAAAATAGTTTCCAAATTATTAATTATTTAATATAAATTACCCTTATAGGGAGCCTTGGGAGCCTGTTCATAATTACTGAATGCTGTAAGCTGGGCTATCCATAACCCAGAGACTACCCCATATTTAAATATTCTTTAAATAATACTTTATCAATCGCTAAGCCTTATGTTTAGTTACTCTATCAGGCCTGATGAAATAATATCAACTAAATTCATTTAAACAACTAAAAAATTGAACATAAACAATAGTTTTCAGACAATAAACAATACAGGCAGTGCAAGACAATGATCCCTGAGAGAGGGAAAACAAATGGTGAACCCCATCATCACTACTGTTTACTGCCTGGAGTTTCTCCATTATCATTCATGGAGAAGAAACTGGGATAGAGGCCAGTTGTCCTCCAGCTGAAGAAACAGAGTTGAGAAATTAGAGAAGTCAAGGCAACTAAAGTTTAGCAGGACAGACTCTATAAAGAAGAGAGCTTCACAGAAGGAAAGAGCTGCAAAACAAGAACTCCAGAGGTCTGCAGAGGGTTATATTAGCTGAGCACTAATCATTGCGTGCATGTGAGAAATTACCTAAAGCCATGGAAGAAATCATTGGAAGGAGCAGAACCAATTCAGGATCTACCAAAGGACTAGTAAGAGGTCTGATTTCTACTGGCAGAACAGAAAAATCTTATGTTAATAACATAAGGGATGGCGCAGTACCTGTAGCTCAAAGGAGTAGGGTGCTGGCCCCATATACCAGAGGTGGCAGGTTCAAACCCAGCCCCAGCCAAAAACTGCAAAAAAAAAAAAAATACTAATAATAACATATGGGACATTAGAGGGCATGGAGGCAAGATGGCTGACTAGAACCAGCTTTCCACAGAGGTTTCCATCCAGAAGGAGAGTTAAAGGACAGAAGTTTAGCAAGTAAGTTGGATTTGGAGCTGAGCCAAGAGAGAAGTTTGAAGAATGCACATCAACCCTGCTGAGGTGAGCTGTGACCCCAATGATACAAACAATTGGTACAAAATCCATCACAAGCAGATGGGAATCCCCTCCCCCATGAGAATGGCTGGCAGTACACTTTCTACAAACAAACAAGCAGAATACAAAGGTCCTCCCATTTTATCCCATGGGAGAGACCCTCTAAAAACCAGACCTCTTTCCCATACTAGGGTGCCATGGCACTCTCCTGCCCGGCACAAGTGTATAAAACTGCATATATTCTCTACCTGCAATTATGAACTCCCAGGACTCCCCTCCACTCTCACCCCAAGGTTTGGAAGCCTGTCCCCCATCGACTCCAGATTCTTGGGCATTTTCTCGGGAGGTGTGGACAGAGCATGGGCTGTTGCAGGTCTGTGCTGATTCTGCGGCACAGGGGTAAGGAGAAAACAGTGGACTGAAGGAACTGTACGGGAAAGGGAGAGGCAGTGCCCCCTGGCACACAGCAGAAGAGCCGCAGCGGGAACAGTACAGCTAACACTCCTGGGGATATTTTAGAAGGACACTCCCTGACTCTCTGGGCAACCAGATAAAGCCGGGCATCTTCTCTGGTGGCAGACACTGGAGGAATAGATCTGGGATGGCAATGCAGGCCCTGTGAGGAAAGGGTATACCTGAGGCGGTACTGGCCTGGACAGAGCGAGGCAGGGATGGAGAACAGAAGATGCATGTGCAGAGACAGCATAGTCCCAGGGCAGGGCTGAGCCATGACTGCTTTAGTGAGCCTACGAAACATCTGGCCCTCAGGGGATTATAGCTGAGACAAAGGCAGGCAGGCCAAGGCTGGAACTCTGAGCTGAGTGTGAGCTCTAACCGGATCTGCCCCAAAACAGACTGCAGGGGAGACAGAAACACCAGCTCCGGGCAGTGGCACAGACCAGGGCTGAGTCACAGTTTCTATGACAGTGCCTGGTCTGCAAAGCGAATATAGCCAGGACAGAATCACAAATTCTGCGCAAATATAAGTTTCAGCAACATCAATCGGGGTGGTACTGGAACCCAGCTTCCATTAACCACCTGAGGTTGTCAGGCCTCAGCTTCCACTGCCAGATGGTGGCAGAGTGCAGAGGCCTGGCCGAGGAGACATATGATCTTTCTGTGACTCAGGCAAGTTCAAACCCCTGGAGCATCTGCTCATTGGAGGGAACCTGGTCATAGCCCTGTGGGGTTACCAGTGACCGGGTGTGACAGAGGTGCAAGGTGGGGAAGGAGGCATCAACCTTCCCAAATTCATTTGGTGACCAGGCAGGGGGTGGGGGGTATCCTTCTGACTCCATGGAGAACAAGAATGAGTCATACTGGAGCTGCCAGCAGACCTTTGCTATCTAGTTGCTGGAGGCTTTTGAACTCTCCCACTTGAGACCTGGTGCTGACTGGGACAATTGATTTGGATCTCTCCAACTGGACCAATCACCTGAGGACTATCCAAAGTGGTACCCTGGGTGTGTGGTTGTGGGAAGGTTTGATTTTCCTTTTCCAGTTGTTGCCCGTGGGGGACAGGGTGACTTAATTGCTGGTATTTCTCCACATCTGAGACTTCAACCCAGAGTAACTGATTCACTACGGTAGGACAGAGACCAGCTGAAAACAAGACAGAGACATTTTGTCCCAGCACACCAAGTAAATCCCCAGTGTCTCAAGCTGTAGCACTATACAGGTCCTTTGCAAAACTCTAGAGGAAAAGGTACAGACACCAGTCCCCGCTCTTGGGCAAAGGGTTGGCTAATCACTACTCCAGGAGCCCCCCAACCCAACTTCACCTTATCTGCTCATTTAGCCAAATGGTGTAAAATAATCATGGGCTGGAATCAGTGGAAAAACTCCAGTAACATGAATAACCAGAGTAGATCAACTCCCCCAAGGAATGATATGGTGGACACAACTGAAGATCCCATTCATAAACAAATGACTGAGATGTCAGAAATTGAATTTAGAATTTGAACTGCAAATAAGATTAATAGAATGGAAGTAAAGTTGGAATTAGAAATTCAAGGAGCATTTCAAAAGTTGTCTCAAGAATTCAATGAATTTAAAGACAAAATCACCAAAAATTTTGACATATTGAGACAAGAATTTTCAGCCCTCAAAGATCTGAGAAATACAATAGAATCCCTCAGTAGCAGAATGCAGCAAGCAGAAGAAAGGATTTCTGACATTCAAGACAAAGCTTTTGAATGCTCCCAAACTCTCAAAGAGGAAGATAAATGGAGAGCAAAAATGGATCATTCTCTCAGAGAGCTCTGGGATAATTAGAAGAAAACTAATATTTGTCTTATAGGAATACCTGAAGGCGACAAAGATGCTTTGCCAGGCATAGAGGTACTTCTTCATGAGATTATGAAAGAGAACTTTCCAGACATGCCATCTGAAATTCAGATAGCAGACAGTTTCAGAACCCCAGTACAATTCAACCCAAATAAGATATCCCCCAGGCACATCATAATTAACTTCACTAAAGTTAATATGAAGGAGAATATTCTGAAAGCAGTCAGATGTAAGAAAACCATAACCTACAAGGGGAAGAATATTAGAATGACTGCAGATGTCTCTGCTGAAACCTTTGTAAGACAACCATAACCTACAAGGGGAAGAATATTAGCATTATCACAGATCTCTCTGCTGAAACCTTTCAAGCTAGAAGAGGGTGGTCATCAACTTTTAATCTCCTAAAACAAAATAACTTTCAACCCAGTATCCTGTATCCACCTAAACTTTTTCATTTATGATGGAGAAATTAAATACTTTAATGACATTCACAGTTGAAGAAATTTGCCATAACTAAACCAGCTCTCCAGGATATTCTCAGACCTATCCTCCAAAATGACCAGCGGAATCCTCCACTTATAAAAGTAAACTCACTCAGAAACTTTTGATCAAATTCCAACTTCCACACTGGTGAAAAGATTAAAAATGTCCACTGGACTTTCAAAAAACTCGATACCCAAAATTTTACCAGGCTTATCAATATTCTCAATTAATGTGAATGGCTTAAATTATCCTCTAAAAAGGCACAGGTTGGCTGACTAGATACAAAAACTCAGGCCAGATACCTGCTGCATATAAGAATCTCATTTTACCTTAAAAGATAAATATTAACTCGGCAAGAGCTTCATCCATCTCTTTGGCCCAGCCCACATCTCCAGCTGTCCCAATCCTCAGCCACGGTTCCCACCCACCGCGCCTTCAAAGCCACCAATTGCAGTTCCCGTCACCAGATTATGAAAATGGACCTGAGAAGCTGATACCTGGACTCTCTTAAGGTGTTTAAGCAGTATAATCAGAACTTTGAAACTCACTACTCTGTGACACCTCTACAAGAAAGAAGCCTTGGGATAGATATAAACATGGATTCAAGGATCATTCATGAAAACACAACAGAAAAAGAGAAAATCCAAAGAATAACCTTAGAAACTTTTGGAGACTATCCTCAACCACAACTAGAATTCGCCCAGTATAAGCTTGAAACGAAGTTCAAAAGTGACTTAAATGGAAGCATCTTGGCTGAGAGAAAAGAACCCTTCCAGTGCCTAATAAAGTTCTCTAGCCCACATCTTTTGGAAGCATTGAAATCCTTAGCATCAGCCGGGATTACAGATGTACCACTTTTTCCACTGCTTACTTGCATACCCAACAAGAGGATGAATTATTTTAAAATTAGGGATAAATAAGATGAGATGTGTTTTGTAAGCAGAGCAGTTCCTTGGCTATACTGCACACACATTTCAGTTCATGGCTCATTCTATAGTGTCGTCCAGATGCTTGTATTTCAGAAGTTAATCCTCAGTGTTAGAAACGTAGAAATATTCATCTAGTTTAATTGTTGGGACTGACTCTTCCCTGCTCTGCAGCTTGCCCCTTGACCCAAAACCTGCTCAGTGTAGGAGCTGTGGGCATTTGAGACGTGACAGGATATAGATACACACAGCTCCACACTTGACCTTGAGTGCCTGCTGCTCCAAAGTCAAGCATATGGCAGGCTCAGTGGTTGAGACTTCTGGGCGTCATATCTAGTGTCCTTTCTACCATTCTCACCGCTCCTTAATCCTGGTGAGGTCTGGTTCTAATTGCTGGTGTCCAAAAACTTTTTTTTTTTCTTAAACCTTGGATCACAGAACAAGGCAACAACAAATTATACCCAAGTCAATACATTTTAGGAGAACTGTGTAAAATTGCTCCATTTCAAAGGGCAGAGTTGGATCTACTGAGCTATTATTGCAGGAGTTATATATTCAATGATTTGTTTATACAAAATAACTTTCGTGTAGTAAATATGATACTTTTCATAATCTGTCTTATTATTCAGGTACAGTCAAACTAACCAATATTATACTGATTTGTGAATAAAGACACTGGAAAACTGGGGAAAAAAGATAAATATAGACTCAGGGTGAAGGGACAGTCATCTATATTTCAGGCAAATGGAAATCAGAAAAAAGCAGGTTTTGCGATTTTATTTACAGAGACAATAGGCTTTATACCAACAAAAGTAAGGAAAGATAATGATGGTCACTTCATATTTCTTAAGGGTAACACTCAACATGATGAGATTTCAATTATTAACACTTATGCACCTAACCAGAGTGCGCCTCAATTTATAAGAGAGACTATAAAGACATGAGCAACTTGATTTACTCCAGCTCCATCATAGTTGGAGATTTTAACACTCCTTTGGGAGTGTTGGATAGATCCTCCAATAAGAAGCTAAGCAAAGAAATTTTACATTTAAACATAACCACTCAACATTTGGATTTAACAGACATCTACAGAACATGTCATCCTAACAAAATTGAATACACATTCTTCTCATCAGCCCATGGAACATACTCCAAAATTAATCACATCTTAGGTCACAAGTCTAACCTCAGCAAATTTAAAAGAATAGAAATCATTTCTTGCATCTTCTCGGACCATCATGGAATAAAAGTTGAACTCAGTAACAATAGGAATCTGCAGACTCATACAAAAACATGGAAGCGAAACAATCTTAGACTGAATGATAGGTGGGTCACAGACAAGATTAAGAAGGAAATTACGAAATTTTTGGAACAAAATGATAATGACGACATGAATTATCTGAACCTCTGGGATACCTCAAAGGCAGTCTGAAGAGGAAAATTTATAGCACTGTAAGCCTTCCTCAAGGAAACGGAAAGAGAAGAAGTTAACAACTTAATGGGACATCTCAAGCACCTGGAAAAGGAAGAACATTCCAATCCCAAACCCAGCAGAAGAAAAGAAATAACCAAAATTAGAGCAGAATTAAATGAAATTGAAAACAAAAGAATTATACAACAGATCAATAAATCAAATAATTGGTTTTTTGAAAAGGTCAATAAAATAGATGAACCTTTGGCCAGCCTAACCAAAAAAAAAAAAAAAGGGTAAAATCTCTAATCTCATCAATCAGAAATGGTAAAGATGAAATAAGAACAGACCCCTTAGAAATTCAAAAAATCCTTAATGAATATTACAAAAAAACTTTATTTCAAGAAATATGAAAATCTGAAGGAAATCAACCAATACTTGGAAGCACGCCACCTCCCAAGACTCAGCCAGAATGAAGTGGAAATGTTGAATAGACCTATATCAAGTTCTGAAATAGCATCAACTATACAAAATCTCCCTAAAAAGAAAAGCCCAGGACCAGTCACCTTCACATCAGAATTCTACCAGACCTTTAAAGAGGAACTAGGACCCATACTACTCAACCTTTTCCAAAATATAGAAAAAGACGGAATACTACCCAACACATCCTATGAAGGAAACATCATCTTGATCCCCAAAGCAGGAATAGACCCAACAAGAAAAGGGAATTATAGACCAATATCACTAATGAATATTGATGCGAAAATTGTCAACAAGATCCTAACAAACAGAATCCAGCAAAACATCAAACAAATCATACACCACGACCAAGTGGGTTTTATCCCAGGATCTCAAGGATGGTTTAACATACGTAAATCTATAAATATAATTCATCACATAAATAAATTAAAAAACAAAGACCATATGATTCTCTCAATTGATGCAGAAAAAGCTTTTGATAACATCCAGCCTCCCTTTATGATCAGAACACTTAAGAAAATTGGTATAGAAGGGACATTCTTTAGACTGATAGAGACGATGTACAGGAAACCTACAGCCAATATTGCATTGAATGGAGTTAAACTGAAATCATTTCCTCTCAGATCAGGAACCAGGCAAGGGTGTCCATTGTCTCCACTGCTTTTTAACATCATAATGGAAGTTTTAGCCATCGCAATTAGAGAAGAAAAGGCAATGAAGGGCATCCATATAGGGTCAGAAGAGATTAAACTTTCACTTTTTGCAGATGATATGATAGTAAATCTGGAAAACACCAGGGATTCTACTACAAAACTCCTAGAAGTGATCAAGGAATATAGCAGCGTCTCAGGTTACAAAATCAACACTCATAAATCTGTAGCCTTTATATATACCAACAGCAGCCAAACTGAAAAAGTAGTCAAGGACTCTATTCCGTTCACATTAGTGCCAAAGAAGATGAAATATTTAGGAGTTTAACTAACAAAGGATATGAAAGATCTCTATAAAGAGAATTATGAAACTCTAAGGAAAGAAATAACTGAAAATGTTAACAAATGGAAAAACATACCATTCTCATGGCTAGGAAGAATCCACATTGTTAAAATGTCCATACTACCCAAAGCAATATATAATTTTAATGCAATCCCCATTAACGCTCCATTGTTATATTTTAAAGATCTTGAAAAAATAATACTTCATTTTATACGGAATCAGAAAAAAACCTCGAATAGCCAAGACATTACTCCAGAATAAAAACAAAGCAGGAGGAATCACGCTACAAGACCTCAGATCATACTACAAATCCATACTGATCAAAACAGCATGGTACTGGCACATAAATAGAGAGGAATATGTATGGAACAGAATAGAGAGCCAACAGATGAATCCAAGTACTTACAGGTACCTGATCTTTGACAAGCCTATTAAAAACTTTGAGTGGGGAAAAGATTCTCTATTTAACAAATGGTGCTGGGCAAACTGGCTTGCGACCTGTAGAAGACAGAAACTGGATGCACACCTTTCACCATTAACTAAGTTAGACTCTCACTGGATTAAAGACTAAACTTAAGACATGAAACCATAAAAATACTAGAAGAACGTGTAGGGAAAACACTTGAAGAATTCGGCCTGAGTGAACATTTTATGATGAGGACACCCTGGGCAATTGAAGCAACATCAAAAATACACTATTGGGACCTGATCAAACTAAAGAGTTTCTGCACAGCCAAGAACACAGGAAGTAAGGCAAGCAGACAGCCATCAGAATGGGAGAAGATTTTCACAGGTTATGTCTCCGACAAAGGTTTAATAACCAGAATCCATAGAGAACTTAAACGTATTAGCAAGAAGAAAACGAGTGATCCCATCTCAGGGTGGGCAAGGGACTTGAAGAGAAATTTCTCTAAAGAAGATCGGTGCATGGCCTACAGACATATGAAAAAATGCTCACCATCCTTAATCATCAAAGAAATGCAAATCAAAACTACTTTGAGATATTATCTAACCCCAGTGAGATTAGCCCATATCACAAAATCCCAAAACCAGAGATGCTGGCATGCATGTGGAGAAAAGGGAACACTCCTACACTGCTGGTGGGAATGTAAACTAATATGTTCCTTTTGGAAAGACATCTGGAGAACAGTTAGGGAACTAAAAAGAGACCTGCCGTTTGACCCTGCAATTCCTTTATGACGTATATTCCCAGATGACAAAAAATCGCATTACAACAAAGATATTTGTATCAGAATGTTTATTGCAGCCCAACTCATAATTGCCAGGTCATGGAAGAAACCCAAGTGCCCATCAATCCAGGAATGGATCAACAAACTGTGGTATATGAGCACCATGGAATACTATGCACCTATAAAGAAAGATGGAGACTTTACGTCCTTCACGTTCACATGGATGGAGCTGGAGAATGTTCTTCTGAGTAAAGTATGACAAGAATGGAAGAAAAACTATCCAATGTACATACCTCTATTATGGAACTGACTTATACCTTTTATATGAAAGCTATAACCTAATAACAGCCTAAGAATACGGGTAGTGGGTAGGGAGTGGGGAGGGGGGAATGGGTTGCGGGAGGGTGATTGGAGGGATCACTTCTGAGGTTTATCTTACAAGGGTACAAGTGAATCTTTCCAAGAGTAGAATGTGAACGTTTTAAAATAATAACTAAGAAAATGAAAAAAAAAAAAGAGCAGTAACTGAGTGGAGGTGGCATTGACTCTACTTTGACTCTGGCAGACACGAAGCCCTGCCAGACTTGCTCTTTGGGCAACTGGGTAACAGCCCTGTAGGGTCTCCAGTGATTGGGTGTGACAGAGGTGCAAGGTGGGGAAGGAAGCATCAACCTTCCAAGATTAATTTATTTGCTGGGTAGGTCCTTCTGACCCCATAGAGCACAAGAGTGAGTCTTATCTGAGCTTCCAGAAGACCCCTGCTGTATACTTGCCAGAGACCTTTTTTTTGTCTATAAGGAATTATTTTTTATTGGATCATATTTGTGCACATTAATTCTATCATGGGATACAGTGTGTTGTTTCCATATACAATTTGAAATACTTTCATCCAATTTGCCAACATAGTCATTATGTCATTCTCATAATTGTTGTGTTAAGACATTTATATTCGACATTTAGGAAGAGTCACATGTACTCTTGTAGGAAAAATCATAGGTGTGATCCCCACAGTCATACTCCCTTCACCCATCCTCTGCCCTCCCTCACCTCCCTCACCCTTTTCCCCATATTCTTGGACTCCATTTGGATTATAGCTTTCCTATGATAGTTAACAATTAGTTTCACAATAGGATTGAGTACATTGGATACTTTTTCTTCCATTCTTTGCTAAGAAGAATACTTTCCAGCTCCATCCATGTAAATATGAAGGAGGTAAATTCTCCATCTTTCTTTAGGGCTGCATAATATTCCATGGTGTACATATACCAGTTTATTGATCCATTCATGGGTCAATGGGCACTTGGGCTTCTTCCATGACGTAGCAATTGTGAATTGGGCTGTAATGAACATTCTGGTACAGATATCTGTATTGTAGAGTGATTTTAGGTCTTCTTGATATATACCTAGCAGAGGAATTACAGGATCAAATGACAGGTCTATGTTTAGTCCTCTAAGTGTTCTCCATATGACTTTCCAAATGGGACATATTAGTTTGCATTCCCACCAGCAGTGTAGAAGTGTTCCCTTTTCTCCACGTCCCTGCCAGCATCTGTGATTTGGGGATTTTGCGATATGGGCTAATCTTACTGGTCTTAGATGATATCTCAAAGTAGTTTTGATTTGCATTTCTCTGATGATTAGCGATAATGAGTATTTTTTCATATGTCTATAGTCCATGCATCTGTCTTCTTTGGAAAAGTTTCTCTTTAAGTCTCTTGCCCACCTTGAGATGGGATCAATTGTTTTCTTTTCTTTTTTTTTTTTTTTGAGACAGAGCCTCAAGCTATCCCTTTGGATAGAGTGCCATGGCTTCACAGCTCACAGCAACCTCCAACTCCTGGGCTCAAGCGAGTCTCCTGCCTCCACCTCCCAAGTAGCTGGGACCACACGTGCCTGCCACAACACCCCGCTATTTTTTGGTTGCAGCCATCATTGTTGTTTGGCAGGTCCGGGCTGGATTCAAACCCACCACCTCAGGTGTATGTGGCTGGCGCCTTAGCACTTGTTTTCTTCTTGCTAACACGTTTGAGTTCTCTGTGGATTCTGGTTATTAGGCCTTCGTCAGAAGCATAACCAGCAAATATCCTTTCCCATTCTGAGGGCTGTCTTCTTGCTCTTCTTACTGTGTTCTTGGCTGTGCAGAAGCTTTTTAATTTGAGGAGGTCCCAGTAGAATATTTTTGATGTTGTTTCAATTGCCCAGGGGGTCCTCCTCATAAAATATTCACCCAGACCAATTTCTTCAAGAGTTTTCCTTACACTTCCTTCCAGTGTTTTTACAGTTGCATGTCTTAAATTTAAGTCTTTATTCCAATGAGAGTCTATCGTAGTTAGTGGTGACAGGTGTGGGTCCAGTTTCAGTTTTCCGCAGGTCGCTAGCCAGTTCGTCCAGCACCATTTGCTAAATAGGGAATTTTTTCCCCACTCAGTGTTTTTAATTGGCTTGTCAAAGATTGTATAGCGATAAGTAGCTGGGTTCATCTCTTGGCTCTCTATTCTGTTCCATACATGTACCTTTCTATTTTTGTGCCAGTACCATGCTGTTTTGATCACACTGGATTTATACTATAGCCTGATGTCTGGTAGCGTGATTCCTCCTGCTTTGTTTTTGTTTCTGAGTAATGTTTCCCACCACATAAACAAACTAAAAAACAAAGACATATGATCCTCTCAATTGATGCAGAAAAAGCTTTTGACAATATCCAGGATACACTCATGATCAGAAAACTTAAGAGAATTGGCATAGAAGGGAATTTTCTCAAATTGGTAGAGGCCATCTATAGCAAACCCACAGCCAATATCATATTGAATGGAATCAAATTGAAATCATTCTCACTCAGATCATGAACCAGGCAAGGTTGCCCATTGTCCCCATTGTTCTTCAACATCATAATGGAAGTCTTAGCCATAGCAATTAGGTAAGAAAAGGCAATCAAGGTTATTCACATAGGATCTGAAGAGATCAAACTCTCACTCTTTGCTGACAACATGATAGTATACCTGGAAAACACCAAGGACTATTCTACAAAACTCTTAGAAGTGATCAAGGAATACAGCAGCATCTCAGGTTACAAAATTAACACCCATAAGTCAGTAGCCTTTATATATATCAACAATAGTCAAGCTGAAAAACAATCAAGAACTCTATTCCGTTCACAGTAGTGCCAAAGAAGATGAAATACTTGGGAGTTTACCTAACGATGGACATGAAAGATCTCTATAAAGTGAACTATGAAACTCTAAGTAAATAAATAGCTGAAAATGTTAATAAATGGAAAAACATACCTTGCTCATGGCTGGGAAAACTTAACATTGTTAAAATGTCTATACCACCTAAAGCAATATATAATTTTAATGCAATCCCTATTAAAGTTCCATTTTCATACTTTAAAGATCTCCAAAAAAAAAAAAACCTTCATTTTATATGGAATCAGAAAAAAACTCAAATTGCAGAGATCTTTTGAACTCACTCCCCACTTGAGACCAGTGCTGACTGAGATACTTGATTTAGATCTCTTGAACTGGGCCAATCACCCGAGAATGATCCAAAGTGTTCCCCTGGGGGGATGGCTGTGGGTAGGTGTGGTTTTCCTTTCCCAACCATCACCTGCGAGGGGCGGGGTGACTTAATCATTGATATTTCTCCACAGCTGAGACTTTAACTCAGAGTAATTTATTTTCTGAAGTAGAACAGAGACTAGCCAAAAATAAGATGGAGACACTCAGCCCCACCACACCAAGCAGGCCCCCAAGCTCTCAGACCACAGTACTATACATATCCTTGGCAAAGCTCTAGGGTAAAATGTACAGACACCAGTCCCAGCCTTTGCCCGAAAGGGCTAGGAAAATGCTACTCCTAAAGTCCCCAAGGCAACTTCCTCTTACCTGCTTACCTAGCCAAATGGAGTAAATCCAGCATGAGGTGGAATCAGGGGAAAAACTCTAGTAATATGAATAATCAGAGTAGATCAACCCCCCCCCCACAAGAAAGGATGTGGCAGATGTATCTGAAGATCCCACCCATAAACAGATGACTGAGATGTCAGAAATTGAGTTCAGATACTGGGTAGCAAATAAGATTAACAGGATGGAAAAAAAGAAAGAGCTAGAAATTCAAGAAATCATTCAAAAGATCTTTTAAGAAATTATTCAAAAGATGTCTCAAGAAATTGTTCAAAAGATGTCTCAGGAATTCAATGATTTCAAAGATAAAATGATCAAAGATTTTGAAACATTGAGGCAAGAGTTTGTAGCCTTCAATGATCTGAAAAATACAGAAGAATCCCTCCATCACAGAGTGCAACAGGCAGAAGAAAGGCTTCCTGACATTGAAGACAAAGCTTTTGAACAAGACCAAGAGCTCAAAGATGAAAAGAAATGGAAAGAAAAAATGGATCTTTCTCTCAAAGAGCTCTGGGATAATTCATAGAAAACTAATATTCTCCTCATAGGAATCCCTGAAGACGACGAAGTTGCTTCCCAAAACACAGAGGCTCTTCTTCAGGAAATTATGAAAGAGAATTTTCCATACGTGCCAAGAGATTATGAAATTCAGATAGCAGATAGTTTCAGAACCCCAAAATAACTCAACCTGAACAAGACATCCCCCAGGCACATCATAATTAACTTCACTAATTTTAATATGAAAGAGAAAATTCTGAAAGCAGTTAGAAGCAAGAAATCCATAACCTACAAGGGGAAGAATATTAGAATGACTGAAAATCTCTCTGCTGAAACCTTTCAGGCTTGAGATGATGGTCAGTGACTCTTAATCTCCTAAAACAAAATAACTTCCAACCCAGCATCTGGTATCCAGCCAAACTGAGCTTCATATATAATGAAGAAATTAAATACTTTAATGACATTCACATGTTGAAGAAATTTGCCATAACTAGCCGAGCTATGCAGGAAATTCTCAAACCTATCCTCCTTAATGACCAGTGCAATCCTCCATCACAAAAATTAACTTACTCAGAAACTTTTAATCAAATTCCAACTTCCACAATGGCAAAAGGATCAAAAACATCTACTGGACTTTCGAGCAACTCAAGGACCAATATTTCACCAGGCTTATCAATAATTTCAATCAATGTGAATGGCTTAAATTGTCCTTTAAAGAGGCACAGATTGGATGGTTTGATAAGGAAACTCAGACCAGATGTCTATTGTATTCAAGAATCACATGTTACTTTAAAAGATAAATAGACTCAGGGTGAAGGAATGGTCATTTATATTCCAGGCAAATGGAAATCAGAAAAAAGCAGGTGTTGCAATTTTACTCCCAGATACAATTGGGTTTAAACCAAAAAAAAAAGCAAGGGTAAGGATGGCCATTTTATATTTGTTAAGGGTACTACTCAATATGATGAGATCTCAATTATCAATAACTATGCACCCAATAAGAATGCACCTCAATTTATAAGAGATAATCTAAAAGGCATGAGCAACTTGATCTCTCTCAGCTCCATCATAGTCATAGATTTTAACACTCTTTTGGCAGTGTTGGATAGATCCTCCATTAAGAAGCTTAGCAAAGAAATTTTATATTTAAATTTAACTATTCAACCTTTGGACCTAACAGATATCTACAGAACATTTCATCCTAACAAAACTGAATAAACATTTTTCTCATCAGCCCATGGAACGTACTCCAAAATTGACCACATCTTAGGTCACAAGTCTAACCTAAGCAAATTTAAAAGAATAGAAATTATTCCATGCATCTTCTCAGACCATCATGGAACAAAAGTTGAACTCAGAAACAACAGGAATCTGCAAAATCTCACAAAAAAAATGGAAGCTAAATAAACTTATGCTGAATGATAGATGGGTCAAAGATGAGATCAAGAAGGAAATTACCAAATTTCTAGAACAAAATGATAATGAAGACATGAGCTTTCAGAACCTTTGGGATACTGCAAAGCCAGTCTTAAGAGGGAAATTTATAACACTGCAAGCCTTCCTCAAGAGAACAGAAAGAGAGGAAGTTGACAACTTAATGGGACATCTCAAATACCTGGAAAAGGAAGAACATTCCAATCCCAAATCTAGCAGAAGAGAAGAAATAAACAAAATTAGAGTAGAATTAAATGAAATACAAAAAAAAGATTATACAACAGATCAATAAATCACAAGTTAGTTTTTTGAAAAGGTTAATAAAATAGATAAACCTTTGGCCAACCTACCCAAGAAAAAAAGAGTAAAATCTCTAATCTCATGAATCAGAAATGGTAAAGATGAAATAACAGACTCTTTAGAAATTAAAAAAATCAGCTCTGCGCCTGTGGCTCAATCAGCTAAGGCACCAGCTATGTACACCTAAGGTGGCGGGTTCGAATCCCCAGCTTGGACCCGCCAAACAACAATGATGGCTGCAACCAAAAAATGACTGGGCGTTGTGGTGGGCGCCTGTGGTCCCAGCTACTTGGGAGGCGGAGGCAGGAGACTCGCTTGAGCCCAGGAGTTGGAGCTTGCTATGAGCTGTGATGCCATGGCACTCTACCCAGGGAGATAGCTTGAGGCTTTGTCTCAACAAAAAAAAAAAGAAATTAAAAAAATCCTTAATGAATATTACAGGAAACTTCCTTCCCAGAAATATGAAAATGTGAAGGAAATCGACCAATACTGGGAAGCATGCCACCTTCTAATACTTAGTCAGAATGATGTTGAACAGACCTATATCAAGTTCTGAAATAGCATCAATTATACAAATTCTCCCTGCAAATAAAAGCCCAGGACCAGACACCTTCACATCAGAATTCTACCAAACCTTTAAAGAGGAACTGGTACCTATATTACTCAACCTTTTCCAAAATACAGAAAAAGGTGGAGTACAATGCAACACATTCTATGAAACAAACATCACCTTGATTCCCAAACCAAGACCCTACAAGAAAAGAAAATTATAGACCAATTTCACTAATGAATATTGATGCGAAAACATTCAACAAGCTCCTAACCAACAGAATCCAGCAACACATCAAGAAAATTATACACCATGACCAAGTGGGTTTTATCCCAGGATCTCAAGGATGGATCAACATACATAAATCTATAAATATAATTCATCACATAAACTAATTAAAAAAAAACAAAGACCATATGATTCCCTCAATCAATGCAGAAATAGCGTTTGAGAATATCTAGCATCCCTCCGTGATCAGAACACTTAAGAAAATTGGTACAGAAGGGACATTTCTTAAGAGGATAGAGGCCATCTATAGAAAACCTACAGCCAATATTGTTATCAGTGGAGTTAAATTGAAATCATTTCCACTCAGATCAAGAACCAGGAAGGGATGCCCATTGTCTCCATTGCTATTTAACATTGCAATGGAAGTTTTAGCTATCACAATTAGGGAAGAAAAGGCGATTAAGGGCATCCATATACGATCAGAAGAGATTAAATTTTCACTTTTTGCAGATGATATGATTGTATATCTAGAAAAAAACAGGGATTCAACTATAAAATTCTAAGAAGTGATCAAGGAATACAGTAGCATCTCAGGTTACAAAATCAACACTCATAAATCTGTAGCCTTTCTATATACCAACAGCAGCCAAGCTGAAAAAATAGTCAAGGATTCTATTCCATTCAAAGTAGTGCCAAAGAAGATGAAATATTTGGGAGTTTACCTAACAAAGGATGTGAAAGTTTTCTATAAAGAGAACTATGAAACTCTAAGAAATAAAACAGCTGAAAATGTTAACAAATGGAAAAGTATATCATGCTCATGGCTGGGAAGAATCAACATTGTTAAAATGTCCATATTACTCAAAGCAATATATAATTTTAATGCAATCCCTGTTAAAGCTCCACTGACATATTTTAAAGATCTTTAAAATATAATACTTCATTTTATATGGAATCAGAAAAAAACTCGAATGGCCAAAACATTACTCAGGAATAAAAACAAAGCAGGAGGAATCATGCTACCAGACCTCAAATTATACTATAAATCGATTATGATCAAAACAGCATGGTACTGGCACAAAAACAGAGAAGTAGATGTATGGAACAGAATAGAAAGCCAACAGATGAATCCAGCTACCTACCACTACCTGATCTTTGACAAGCCAATTAAAAACAATGAATGGGGTAAAGATTCCCTATTTAATGAATGGTGCTGGGTGAACTGGCTTGCAACCTGTGGAAGACTGAAACTGGACCCATACTTTTCACTATTAACTAAGATAGACTCTCACTGGATTAAAGATTTAAACTTCAGACACAAAACCATAAAAATACTAGAAGAAAGTGTAGGGAAAACACTTAGAGAAATCGGCTTGGGCAAAAATTTTACGAGGAGGACTCCCCAAGCAATTGAAGCCACATCAAAAATACACTATTGTGACCTGATCAAACTAAGGAGCTTCTGCACAGCCAAGAACACAGTAAGTAAAGAAAGCAGACAGCCCTCAGAATGGGAGAAGATATTCGCAGGTCATGTCTCTGACAAAGGTTTAATAACCAGAATCCATAGAGAACTCAAACAAATTCACAAGAAAAAAACAAGTGATCCCATCTCAGGGTGGGCAAAGGACTTGAAGAGGAATTTCACTAAAGAAGATAGGCGTATGCCCTATAGATATATGAAAAAATGCTCACCATTCTTAATCATTAGAGAAATGCAAATCAAAACTGCTTTGAGATATCACCTAACTCCAGTAAGATTAGCCCATATCTCAAAATCCCCAAACCAGAGATGCTGGCGTGGATATGGAGAAAAGGGAACATTTCTACACTGCTGGTGAGAATGAAAAGTAATATATTCCTTTTGGAAAGACATCTGGAGAACACTTAGAGAACTAAAAATAGACCTGCCATTTGATCCTGCAATTCCTTTATTAGGTATATATCCAGAAGAACAAAAATCACATTACAACAAAGATATTTGTATCAGAATATTTATTGCAGCCCAATTCTTAATATCCATATCATGGAAGGATCCCAAGTGCCCATTGATCCACAAATAGAACAATAAACTGTGGTATATGTATGCCATGGAATACTACGCAGCCATAAAAAAGATGGAGACTTTGCCTCCTTCATTTTTAAATGGATAGAACTGGAAAATGTTCGTTTTAGCAATTTATCACAAGAATGGAAGAAAAAGCATCCAATGTACACAGCCCTATTATGAAACTAATTTGTAGCTTTCATATGAAAGCTACAACCTAATTAGAGGCTAAGAATATGGGGAGGGTAGAAGAGGACAGGAGAGGGGTGAATGGGTGGAGGGAGGGTAATTGGAGGGATCACCTCTGTGGTTGATCTTACAAGGGTGCAAGTGAATTTTTCTGAACTTAGAATATAAATGTCTTAACACAATAACTAGGAAAATGACATAAAGGTTATGTTAACTAGTTTGATGAAAACATTTCAAATTTTATATAAAAACACCACACTGTAACCCATGATTGCATTAATGTACACAGCTATCATTTAATAAAAAAATAAATAAATAAAAATAAAAGATTAAAAAAATACCTGGAAAAATAGTAGTTTTATATGCAATCAGAAAATACCTTGAATAGCAAATACATTACTCAGAAATAAGAACAAATCAGGAGGTTTCACCTTACCAGACTTCAGGTTATACTATATATCTATAGTGATCAAAACAGATGACACTGGCACAATAACAATGTGGTAGATTTGTGGAACAGAATAGAGAACCAAGAAATGAACCCAGCTATTTATAGTTATTTGATCTTCAACAAGTCTATCAAAAATATTCATTGGGAAAGACTCCCTATATAACAAATATTGCTGGGTGAACTGACTGTAGAAGACTAAAACTGGACCCACACCTTTCACCATTAACAAAAATTGATTCTTAATGGATAAAAGATTTAAACTTAAGATATAAAACTATAAAAACGCTAGAAGAGAGTACAGGGAAATCACTGGAATAAATTGGCTTGGGAGAATATTTTATAAGGAGAACCCCCCAGCCAATTGAAGCAACACAAAAAATAAGCATTACTGGATCTGATCAAACTAAAAAGCTTTTGCATACCCAAGGGCACAGTAAGTAAAGCAAACAGAAAACCTTCAGAATGGGAGACAATTTTTTCAGGTTATGCTTCTGACAAAGGTCTGATATCTAGAATTGACAAAGAACTCAAACTAATCAATAAAAAAAAACCAAATAGCCCCATTTCTATGTGAACAAGAGACTTGAACAGACACTTCTGTGATAAAGATAGAGGCATGGCCTACAAAAGCATGAAAAAAATGCTCATCATCCTTAATCATCAGAGAAATGCAAACCAAAAACACTTAGAAAGACCATCTAACTCCAGTAAGATTAGACCACATTACAAAATCCCAAAACTATAGATGTTGGCATGGATGCAGAAAGAAGGGAACATTTCTACACTGCTGGTGGGAATGCAAGATAATACGACCTTTTTGGAAAGATGTTTGGAGAACACCCAAGGAAAAAAAAGTAGATCTACCATATGATCCTGCAATTCCTCTACTAGGTTTATACCCAGATGATTAAAAATTATTTTACAACAAAAATATTTGCACCAGAATGTTTATTGAAGCCCAATTCATAATTGCCAAGACATAGAAAAATTCCAAGTTTCCATCACCCCATGAATGTATTAACAAATTGTGGTATATGTATACGATGGAATACTTCGCAGTCATAAAAAAAAGTTGGAGACTTCACATCTTTTATTTTTACCTGGATGGAGCTGGATACTTAGTAATGTATCTCAAGAATGGAAAAAAAATGTATCCAATGTACTCAATATTACTATGAAATCAATATATAATCACCAACACATTCATATAAATGGCAAAACATAACTATAGTCCAGAAAGTAGAATGCAAGAGGAAGGAGAGGAAAGAGGAGATATGTGAGGAGGGAGGGCATTGGGGGGACTTCACATAATGTGCATGATGCAATGATACATTTCAAAACTATTAAGAAATTAGTATAATTGTGATTGAAGTGTTACTTAGTTCAATGTGAGCATTTCACATTGTATATCAAAGCAGTACACTGAACCCCATAAATGCATCAATGTACAATGTTATGATTTAATAAAAAATATTTTTTTTAAAAAAGATAAAATACTAACAAGAAGAAAAAAGAAAAAAGAAACAAAAGAAGAAACTATTTAAAAGATTACAAATATGTTATACCTATACATATATAATATATACATGTATAGATATAATTTAATTATGTATATGCATATGGCAGGAGAGTCTGACTTCAGTAGGAAGATATTTGTGTTGCAAAGTATTGCCAGGACATCAGGTGGTGCTGTAATTTTAGGGGACAGACAACACCGCTGATAACCTCTCTCTAGAACCGAATGCATAGACCAGATCCCCAACATAATTGTCCACAGTGATCACCTGGTTATTTCCTCAGCATTCAAGTTCTGCATGGTTGGGAACTCAGATCACTCCTAAATCCTTCAGAGCCAGGTTTCACCATACCCCCAGACAACAGTTCTTGTGGGGATCTGGAGCTCCTTAGCCTGTCACAACTAGAGGATGGGTCCTAGCAGGCAGCACTAAAATGGCTATGTTCCTGGAGGGAACCTGACCTCACAACCTCCCCAAAATGTCTGACCCCATGCTGCCAGGACCTCCCCAAAAGGGCTATCTCTACAACTGCCAAACTGGTGGCAAGTCCCCTCCAGCCAGCCCTCAAATCTGGCTGCTATATACTGTTTGGATTTGCCCACTTTTCCAGTCAATCAACACACTTTCCCCCAGAACCAAAAGCTGAAAAAGGCTTCCACACATCCCAAACTCCGAAGCTCCCAGTAACAGCTGCTGCCTGGGCCTCCCAACAGCAGCCCAGGAAAGACTTGCCTAGATCTCCACCATGCTGCTCCAATTCACCTACAGCAACAAGCATCCTGCCACCTCGCAGCACAACCAGAGTCATAGCTGCAGGCAAAATCTCCTGTCCAAATGCCACCTGACTCTCGTTTTTCAGTTGTTGTCAGAGAGCTCAGTATGATGGTCTTTCTGATTTGCCACCTTGCTCTGCCTCCAAAATGGAAGATTTTATGAAAATCTTAAAAGAAAATTTAAAATGAAATTAAATGAAAAATGCTATAAATCACTAGAAGAGGAGATGTTACAATCTTTTTACAAATATTGTTGAAGACGTTAATACCCCAAACTAATTGAGAATTGTGAAAACTTTTAGGGGGACAAAAGTGATTTTTCAAGCAATTAAGAATGAAGAAAGATGTTCTTTAAATGGGGAAGATGATAAATATTAACAAATAAGAAAGAAGATTGAATGATTACAAATATGTTATACTTCAATATCTTCCAGTAAATAAAATGGTCTTTCAATTGAAAAAATCAACAATGTACATCAGAGAAAATATTGTAAAAATTCCATTTTAAAACCCAATAAGTACTTGCTACAGCAGTACATTTACTAAAATTGGAAGGATGCATAGAAGATTAGCATGGCCCCTGCGCAAGGATGACATGCAATTCATTAAGTGTTCCATATTTTAGGAGCATTTCAAAAATTGTCTCAAGAATTCAGTGAATTCAAAAACAAAATCACCAAAGATTTTGACCCACTGAGATAAGAATTTTCAGCCATCAAAGATCTGAGAAATATAGTAAAATCCCTCAGTAACAGAGTGGAGCAAGCAGAAGAAAGGATTTCTGACACTGAGGACAAAGCTTTTGAATACTCCCAAGTGCTCACATAAGAAGAGAAATGGAGAGCAAAAATGGATCATTCTCTCAGAGAGCTCCAGGATAATTAGAAGAAAACTAATATTCACCTCAAAGGAACTCCTGAAGGTGACAAAGTGGCTTTGCAAAGCACACAGGCTCTTCCTCATGAGATTGTGAATGAGAACTTTCCAGACATGCCAAGAGATTCTGAAGTTCAGATAGCAGACAGTTTCAGAACCCCAGCATGACTCAACCCAAATAAGACAAATCCCAGGCACTGAATACATAACTTCACTAAAGATAATATGAAGGAGAAAATTCTGAAAGCAGCCACAGGTAAGAAAACCATAACCTAAAAGGGTAAAAATATTAGAATGACTGCAGATCACCCTGCTTAAACCTTTGAAGCTAGAAGAGGGTGGTCATCGACTTTTAATCTCCTAAAACAAAATAACTTTGAACATAGTATCCTGTATCCAGCTAAACTGAGTTTACTTTATGATGAAGAAATTAAATACTTTAATGACATTCACATGTTGAAGAAATTTGCCATAACTAAACCAGCTCTGGAGGAAATTCTCAGACCTATCCTCCATAATGACCAGCACAGTCCTCCACCACAAAAGTAAACTCACTCAGAAACTTTTCATGAAATTCCAAATTCCACAGTGATAAAAGGATTAAAAATGTCCATGGTACTTTAAAAAAAAACTCGATACTCAAGATTCTACCAGGCTTATCGATACTTTCAATAAATGTGAATAGCTTAAATTGTCCTCAAAAGAGGCATAGCGTGGGTGACTAGATACAAAAACTCAGGCCAGATATCTGCTGCATACAAGTATCTCATCATACCTTAAAAGATAAATGTAGACTCAGGGTGAAGGGATGGTTATCTATATTTCAGACAAATGGAAATCAGAAAAAAAGTAGAGGTGACAATTTTTTTCACAGATACAATAGGTTTTAAACCAAAAAAAGTAAAAAAGATAAGGCAGATCACTTCATACTTGTTAAGGGTAACACTCAACATGATGAGATTTCAATTATTAACATTTATGCACCCAACCAGAACAAGCCTCATTGTATAAGAAAGACTCTAACAGACAAGAGCAACTTGATTTCCTCCAGCTTCATAATAGTTGGAGATTTTAACACTCCTTTCACAATGTTGGATAGATCCTCCAATAAAAAGCTAAGGAAAGAAATTTTAGATTTAAACTGCACCATTTAACATTTGAACTTAACAGACATCTACAGAACATTTCATCCTAAAAGAACTGAATACATATTCTTCTCATCAGCCCATGAAAAATACTCCAAAACTGATCACATCTTAGGTCACAAGTCTAACCTCAGTAAATTTAAAGGAATAGAAATTAGTCTTTGCATCTTCTTGGACCATCATGGAATAAAAGTTGAACTCAGTAACAACAGGAATCTGCAGGCTAATACAAATACGTGGAAGCTAAATAACCTTTTGCTGAATGATACATGGATCAGAAATGAGATTAAAGTGGAAATTACCAAATTTTTGGAACAAAAAGATAATGAAGACACGAATTATCAGAACCTCTGGCATACTGCAAAGGCAGTCCTAAAAAGAAAATTTTTAGCACTGAAAGCCTTCCTCAAGAGAACAGAAAGAGAGGAAGTTAACAACTTAATGGAACATCTTAAGCAACTGGAAAAAGAAAAACATTCCAATCCCAAACCCAGCAGAAGAAAAGAAATAACCAAAATTAGAGTAGAATTAAATGAACTTCAAAACAAAAGAATTACACAGCAGATCAATAAATCAAAAAGTTCATTTTTTGAAAAGATCAATAAAATAGATAAACCTTTGGCTAACCTAACAAGGAAAAAAAGAATAAATCTCTAATCTCATCAATCAGAAATGGTAATGATGAAATAACAACCAACACCTCAGAAATTAAAAAAATCCTTTTTGAATATTACAAGAAACCTTATTCTCAGAAATATGAAATGCTGAAGGAAATTGACCAATACTTGGAAGCACACTACCTTCCAAGACCTAGCCAGAATCAAGTGGAAATGTTGAAAAGACCTATATCAAGTTCTGGGATTGCATCAACTGTACAAAATTTCCCTAAGAAGAAAAGCCAGGGACCAGATGGCTTTACATCAGAATTCTACCAAACCTTTAAATAGGAACTGGTACCTATATTGCACAACCATTTCCAAATAAAAGAAAAAGAAGGAATACTACCCAGTACATTCTATGAAGCAAAACATCACCTTGATCCCCAAACCAGGAAATTTCCAATAAGGAAAGAAAATTATAGACCAATATCACTAAGGAATACTGATGCAAAAATATTCAACAAGATTCTAACAAACAGAATCCACCAACACATCAAACAAATTATACACCATGACCAAGTGGGTTTTATACCAGAGTCTCAAAGGTGGTTCAATATACATAAATCTATAAATACAATTCATCACCTAAGCAAATTAAAAAACAAAGACCATATGATTCTCTCAAATGATACTGAAAAAGCTTTTGATAATATCCAAGATCCACTCATGATCAGAGAGCACTTAAGAAAATTGGTAGAGAAGTGACATTTCTTAAACTGATAGAGGCCATCTACAGCCAACCCACAGACAATATTGTACTGAATGGAGTTAAATTGAAATCATTTCCACTCATATCAGGTACCAGGTAAGGTTGCCCATGGTCTTCACTGCTTTTTAAGATTGTAATGGAAGTCTTGGCCATAGAAATTAGTGAAGAAGAGGTGATCAAGGGTATCCATATAGGGTCAGAAGAGACCAAACTTTCACTCTTCACAGATCATATGATTGTATATCTGGATAAAAGCAGGGATTCTACTAAAAAACTCTTAGAAGTCATTAAGGAATACAACAGCATCTCAGGTGACAAAATCAACACTCATGAATCTGTAGTCTTTGTATATACCAACAAACAGTCAAGCTGAAAAGACAGTCAAGGACTCTATTACATTCACAGTAGTGCCAAAGAAGATGAAATATTTGGGAGTTTACCTAACAAAGGATGTGAAAGATCTCTATAAAGAGAACTATGAAACTCTAAGGAAAGAAATAACTGAAAATGTTAACGAATGGAAAAACATACCAATCTCATGACTGGGAAGAACCAACATTGTTAAAATGTCCATACTACCCAAAGCAATATACAATTTTAATGCAATCCCTATTAAAGCTCCACTGTCATACCTTAAAGACCTCGAAAAAATAATACTTTGTTTCATGTGGAATCAGAAAAAACCTCGAATAGACAAGAACTTACTCAGCAATAAAAACAAAGCAGGAGGAATTATGCTACCAGACCTGGCTATACTATAAATTGATAGTGGTCAAAACAGCATGTTACTGTCACAAAAACAGAGAGGTAGGTGTAAGGAACAGAATGGAGAACCAAGAGATGAACCCAGCTACTTACCATTATTAAATCTTTGAGAAGCTGGTTAAAAACATTCTGTGAGGAAAATATTTAACAAATGGTACTGGGTGAACTGGCTGACAACCTGTAGAAGACTGAAACTGGACTCACACCTCTCACCATTAACAAAGCTGGATTCTCATTGGGTTAAAGATTTAACTTAAGACATGAAACTATAAAAATACTAGAAGAAAGTGTAGGGGAAATTGTTGAAGAAATCAGGCTGGGCGAATATTTTGAGGAGGACATCCTAGGCAATTGAAGCAGCATCAAAAATACACTATTGGGACCTGATCAAACTAAGGAGCTTCTGCACAGCCAAGAACACAGTAAGTAAAGCAAGCAGATAGCCCTGAGAATGGGAGAAGATATTTGCAGGTTATGTCTCCAACAAAGGTTTAATAACCAGAATGTCCAGAGGACTCAAACATATTAGCAAGAAAAGAATAAGTGATCCAATCTCAGGGTGGGCAAGGGACTTGAAGGGAAAATTGTCTGAAGAAGACAGGCACATGGCCTATAGATGCATGAAAAACTGCTCATCATCTTTAATCATCAGAGAAATGCACGTCAAAACTACTTTGTGGTATCATCTAACTCCTGTAAGATTAGCCCACATCACAAATTCCCCAAACCAGAGATTTTGGCATGGATGTGGAGAAAAGGGAACACTTCTACATTGCTGGTGATATTGCAAACTAATAAGTTCATTTTGGAACAATGTTTGGAGAACACTTAGAGATCTAAAAATAGACCTGCCATTCAGTCCTACAATTCCTCTACTAGGTACATATCCAGAAACTGAAAAATCACGTTATAGCAAAGATATTTGTACCAGAATGTTTATTGCAGCCCAATTTATAACTACTAAGTCACGGAAGAAGCCCAAGTTCAACATCAACCCATGAATGGATCAATAAATTGTGATATATGTATACCATGGAATATTATACAGCCTTGAAGAGAGATGGAGATTTTACCTCTTACATGTTTACATGGAGGGAGTTGGAACATATTCTTCTTAGCAAAGTATCTCAAGAATGGAAGAAAAAATATCCAATATATTCAGCCTTACTATGAAACAAATTAATAGCTTAAAAATGAAAGCTATAACATAATTACAGCCCAAGAAAAAGGGTAAAGGGTAGAGCGAGGGGAGAGGGAAAGGAGGAGGAGAATGAGTGGAGGGAGAGTAATTGATTCAACCACACCTATGGTGCATCTAGAAGGGTACACGTGAAATTTACTAGGTGTAGAATATAAATGTCTTAACACAATAACTAAGAACATGCCATGAAGGCTTTGTTAACCAGTTTGATGAAAATATTTCAAATTGTATATTCAACCAGCGCATTGTACCCCATGATTTCATTAATGGCACAGCTACAGGCAAAAGGCCTATATGCCTCTGGCCAAATAAGTTGTTTGAGAGAGAGCAGTGAAAAGACTTTGTGCAGGCATACTTGTGAAAAACTAAGGCAGAATTCCACATGGCCGGGTTGATTACAGGCCTAAAAACCCCCTGACCTAAGGTCAGCCTGGTTGGCTGTGGGCATAAAAACCCCTGACTTAAAGCTCATATGGGAGCGGAGGTTTGCCAACAAATTTATGTATGTCCTAGGAATTTCTTTATGGCTTGTTTAAGGATTGAAGTAACTACATCCAAATGATGAGATCAGTAGGACAGATTTACAAACCGTCTCTTTCCTCTATAGCCTCAGGCATCATCAGATAAGAACAAAGAAGTAATGGCTAATAACATATTCTCCATTAAGTTATGTTAAACTGGGCGGAGCCAAGATGGCGAACTGTAGCCAGCTTTTTACAGAAGTTCCCATCCAGAAGGAGACTTCAAGCACAGAAGTTTAGCAAGGGATCTTATGCTTTGGAGCAGAGCTGAGAGAGAAGATTGAAGAGCACACTTCAACCTTCCTGAGGCAAGCTGCGACCCCAAAAATACAACCAAAAGGCACAAAATCCACCACCAAGCGGACGGGAGTCCCCTCCCCCACTACAAGGACTCGCAGTTTACTCCATGCAAACAGCAAGCAGAGTTCAAACATCCTCCCACTCTATCCCACAGAAGAGACCCCCTAATAACTGGACCTCCTACCCCTGCTGGTGTGCCATGGCACCCTCCTGCTATGCATAAAACTGTAAAACTGTATAAAACTTTATATATTCCCCACCTGCAACATTGAACTGTGAGAAGTTCCCACCCACTCACTCCGAGGTCTGGAGCTTTGTTACCTATGGAGTCCAGATTCTCGGGCATCTCCTTGAGAAAAGGGGAGGGGGAAAGGGCTGTTGCTGCTCTGTGCTGACTGTGGCACAGGTGTGAGGAGAAGAGAACCGGCTTTGAAGAAGCCAGTGCAGCAACTTGGCATCCTGAGCTGTGAACTGATGCCATTCCAGGACCATCTCTCTGGGCAACCAGAGGTTCTGGACAGCAGCCACAGGCAGAACATAAGTAAAGAGACGATTAACACCAGCCCTCAGGGTATAATACAGCTGAGACAAAGGCAGTGGATGGGCAGAGGCTAGAATTGACACCTGAGTGTAAACTGCTATTTGTCTGCTTCCCAGAGCTGAATATAGCCTCTGACTTGCAGAGGAATCTAGCTGGACAGAAGCAGGCAAGGTCCCCCTGCCAAACTCAGATTTCTGGCTGATTTTGCCAGTCATAAACCCTGGGAGCAGTTGCCTACTGGAGTGAATAGGGTCACAGGCCTGGGGGATAACGAGTGACTGGGTGCAAAGTAGGGAAGGAGGTATTAACTTTCCCAGACTAACCCATTTGCTGGGTGGGTCCCTTTGCCCTCATGGAGCACTGGAGCAAGTTGTATCTGAGCTGCAAGCAGACCCCTCTTATCTAGTTGGTGGTCATTTGAACTCTTCCACCTGAAACTGGTGCTGACTGGGACAACTGATTTGGACCCCTTAAACCAGGCAGACCACCCAGGGACTATTCAAAGAGGCACCCTGGGTATATGGTTGAGGGAAGGTTTGAACTGTATAAAACTGTACATATTCCCCACCTGCAACATTGAAATCCGAGGAGTCCCCACCCACCCACCCCAAGGTCTGGAGATTTGGAGTCCAGATTCTTGGGCATCTCCTTGACAGAGGTGGAGGGGGAGAGGGCTGGTGCTGCTCTGTGCTGACTGTGGCACTGGCGAGAGGAGAGGAGAACCAACTTTGAGAAAGCCAGTGCAGCAACTTGGCATCCTGTGCTGCAAACTGATGCCATTCCAGGACCATCTCTCTGGGCAACCAGAGGTTCCAGACAACAGCCACAGGCAGAACATAAGTAAAGAGGCGATTAACACCAGCCCTCAGGGTATAATACAGTATAATACAGCTGAGACAAAGGCAGTGGGAGCACAGAAGCTAGAATTGACACCAGAGTGTAAACTGCTATTTGTCTGCTTCCCAGAGCTGAATGCAGCCTCTGACTTGCAGAGAAATCTAGCTGGACAGAAGCAGACAAGGACCCCTGCCAAACTCAGATTTCTGGCTGATTTTGCCAGTCATAAACCCCGGGAGCAGTTGCCTACTGGTGTGAATAGGGTCACAGGCCTGGGGGATAACGAGTGACTGGGTGCAAGGTGGGGAAGGAGGTATTAACCTTCCCAGACTAACCCATCTGCTGTGTGGGGCCCTTTGCCCTCATGGAGCACTGGAGTAAGTTATATCTGGGCTGTGAGTAGACCCCTCTTATCTAGCGGCTAGAAATATTATTGCTGCCATTCCCCCGCCCCCTGGCTGCTCCAGGAGGGCTGAACTAGGACTAATCTAGCTGCTACAGTTCCCTGGTACCACCAGTTGCTCCAGCAGGGTGGAACTAGGACTGATCTGGCTGCTGCCAGTCTCCTGCTCCCCAGTCACCCCCGGCAGGCTGAATGAGGTCTAATCCAGCTACTCACACTTCCATGCAGCTGCTACCATTCTACTGCACCCCGGTTGACCCAGCACCTGAGAACTGGGAGAAGACAATAGACACACTCCGCCTGTCTCTCTGGACAACCAGAAGAAGCCACCAACTGACCAGTTCTGATAAATCCTCCAAACAAGGTAAACTCAGCATGGGGTGGAATCAGCAGAAAAACTCTGGCAACTCGAATAACCAGAGATGATCAACTCCCCCAAGGAAAAATGGGGCAGACGTAATTGAAGACCCAATCCACAAGTAAATGGCGGAAATGTGAGAAAACAAGTTCAGAATGTGGATAGCAAATAGGATTAACAGATTGGAATTAGAAGTTCAATAAATTATTCAAAGGTTTTCTCAAGAAATTAATGATTACAAAGATAAAATGATCAAAAATTTAGAAACGGTGAGACAAGAGGTTGCAGCCCTCAAGGATCTGAAAGATATGGTAGAATCCCTCCGTAACAGAGTAGAACAGGCAGAAAAAAGGATCTCTGATTTTGAAGACAAAGCTTTTGAAGAAGCCCAGGAGCACAAAGATCAAAAGAAATGGAGAGCAAAAACGGATCTCACTCTCAGAGAGCTCTCAGATAATTTGAAAAAAACTAATATTCATATTATAGGAATCCCTGAAGGTGGTGAAGATGCTTTACAAAACACAGAGGCTCGTCCTCATGAAATGATGAAAGAGAAATTTCCAGACATGCCGAGAGATTCTGAAATTCAGGTAGCAGATAGATTCAGAACCCCAGCACGACTCAACACGAACAAGACATCCCCCAGACACATCATAATTAACTTCACCAAAGTTAAGATGAAAGAGAAAATTCTGAAAGCAGTCAGACGTAAGAAAACCATAACCCACAAGGGGAAGAGTATTAGGATGACTGCAGATCTCTCAGCTGAAACCTTTCAGGCTAGAAGAGGATGGTCATTGACTTTTAATCTCCTAAAACAAAATAACTTTCAACCCAGGAACCTGTATCCAGCTAAACTGAGTTTCATCTATGATGGAGATATTAAATACTTTAACAACATTCACATGTTGAAGAAATTTGTCATAACTAAACCAGCCCTCCAGGAAATTCTCAAACCTATCCTCCATAATGAACAGTGCAATCTTTGACCACAAAAGTAAACCAACTCAGAAACTTTTGATCATATACCAACTTCCAAAGTGCCAAAAGTATTAAAAATGTCTACTGGAATTTCGAGCAACTGGATGCCCAAAATGTTGCCAGGCTTATCAATAATTTCTATCAATGTGAACGGCTTAAATAGTCCTTTAAAGAGGCACAAATTGGCTGATTGGATACAGAAACTCAGACCAGAC
>CAUYQV010064967.1:0-49780 GCA_963574575.1 Galagoides demidoff
AAGGAAGGAAGGGTGGGAGGGAAGAAGGAGAAAAAGAAATATATTCAGGGATTTAAAACAAAAATAAATATTAGAACACAGTGATAACATTGTAGTCAGTAAATAAATTAAACCAAACAGCCATTTTAAAAATCTTTTTCACATATGTGAAATTATATTGTCAGGAGTAGCATAATTCAAAAAAGTCATCAGTCGCTCCTAAGTTCCAGTTTCCAGGCCGGAGTTGAACTAACATTTTTACCCCTTTGATCTATGAGTCATCATCTTGAGGTAAACTGGTCACTTACAGGTGCTGAAACATCATAATTCTCTGTTTAGACATTAATATTTTGCCTCATTGTCCCTTCTGCTACAAATTCTAGGAACAAAATGTTCATCAATTTCAGCAATTGGTTTGAATTATCTTCACCGAAGAAGCATTTTGTAACATTGATATTCAGTTTGGGATCCTCTCATAGACTGGCTGCTGGCTCTCAGTGTGTCCCCAAGAAAATGAAGGCAGAGTTCAAATTAATTAGAAGCCCACAATTCTCATTTTGGTAGAACTCAGGGAACATTCGGGTGGTCGACATGTTTAGCTGCCATATCTAACCAATCAATGATTAAGTAACACAACATTTAATCCCTTAAAAAATATTGGTGCCTACCCTGTATCTACCACTTCTAGGATCCAGAAACACAGTTAAAATCAGACAGGACCTTGGGTGCTTACATGGTAGCTGGAAAAAGAAAACTATATATATGATGAGCTATGATTAAAGTATCATTAATTCTTATAAAATTTTTTCCAATCCATAAGAAACCCGTTCAGACACTTTTTCCAAAACATACTTTATAAGATGTTTACTGATGAGAGGTACAGAAGACTTAATGTCTTTTTCCCAGGGAGAATTAACATTCTTTATTTTTCTTAAGCTGAAATAAAGGTACTCGATATGTACCGAACCTTTCAGAACAGTTGTCTCCCGAAAAGAGAAATGAAAAGTCGTCTTACGACTTGGAAGTAACATTTTCTACAAAGGAAAATTCAGCTGAAGCTAAAAATTGATTAGGTCTTTGCTATAGAGATGCTCATAAAACTGATTTCAAGAAATCTCTTCCAAATCTAAGCTCTTCCAAAATACGCATGCGGTGCCTGTGCCGCTAAAGATGGAAAATACGTGACACAGATAACTTGAATCCTCAGACAGACAGAGCCCTTCAGACAGTCCAGGAGAGAGGCGGTCACGTTTGCACCAAGCAGATTGGATTCCTAACTGGAAGGTCAGCACGGTAAGCGCTAAGCCGGATGCTAACCTACAGACCTCCTCCGTCTGCTGAGTGTTGATGAAATGGATGGGCGGATGATTCACTTTTTCTTGAGGAGGCCCCTGGGGCTCAGAGCTCCCTTGTACTGCTGAGGCAAGGGCATCAGCATAAATGGTACAATCAGTAGAAACTAAAAAACCCAAGTTTCTAATGATTTTATACAAAGCAGTGAGGTGCAAAACTAAAATAATCCGGAAAAGTAACAAAGAGTCAAAATGAAATTCCACGTTTGTTTGTCACAAATTCTTGCTCAATTTCCATAGCATTTTCCCAGTCAGTGATTCCAATGAAACTTAGAAGCATTCTTATTTTAGGCTCCATTGTTTTGTGTCCTGTATCCAAGCCTCTTCATACCGTGCCCTTTCTCATTAGCATAGCACATCCAAAATTCCGACTGTTAGTGCTCCAGTCCAACAGTTCAGGTCTGAACGCCTACATTTTCCCACTACTTCCTAACGGGCTTTCTGAAAGAGCTCGCATCCTCCAGGACATCCGATTTATTGCTGCTAGGTTAATATTTTTCCCATGCCAATTTCACTAGATCATTTTCCAGCTCAAGAATATGCAGTGGTTCCCTACTACCCACTGGATCAAATCCACATTCCGCTACCAAGTATCTGAAGCCCTGGGTCGCCTCCAAATGGAGAGGCCAGGAAGGCCAGGGGAAGGTGCTTGGTTTGGGTGCCTGCTGGAGAATCTTGCTTTTAATCCCAGATCTGCCATTTACTCTTTATGAGACTCTGCACAAGTTACTTTAATTCCCTGAGCTTCAGTAAACTCACTTGAAAAATGAGAATAATAAAATCTGTCTCGCTTAGTTATTATGAAAATTCAATATAATGCCTAACACGGAAGGTTGACACAGCTTGTGTGTAATTTCACTCCTTTGTTCACATTGGTCCCTAGACTGGAATGCCCATCCCACCCCACCCCCGTTGCCAAAGTCCTAATAACACATCAGCAGAAAGGAAGCAGCTATGTGGGACTTTTTGGGATCATAAGGCCTTTCCAACAAACATCAAAATTGTTCTTTCTCCTCTATTGGTTGTTTTGTTTTGTTATGAGACAGAGACTCACTTGAACTAGAGTTCTGTGGCCTTACAGCAATCTCAGATTCCTGGGCTCAGGTGATCCTGCTGCCTCAGCTTCCCAAGTAGCTGGGAGGGCAAGAGCCTGCCACAACACCTGGCTAATTTTTCTATTTTCAGCACAGACAAGACCTCACTGTCCTCAGACTGGTTTTGAACTCCTGAGCTCAAACAATCCTCCCACCTCAACCTCCCAGAGTATAGAATTACAGGTGTGAGCCATCACACCTGGACTCTCCAACCTCTATTTATTAAAAATACAGGTGGAAATCCCTTTACTAGAAAATTATTTCCTATAAAAACATTCCTTCTTTATGATTCCACCTCTCAAAATTCCCATGGGCAAGGTAGTGCCAATGACCCCTAATTCTCATGTATTTATGAAACTAACAACCATTAATTGAGTGCCTATTCAGTGCCAGACACCGAGTCAGGTACTGAAGACATGCCTATGGTTTGCCCTTACACAGATTAATATAATCAATTACGGAAAACATCAAGTCTGACAAAGAGGATAAGTATGATAACAAGAAAGGTGTAGTCTGCAATCTGTGTGAATATCGACTGTGAAATCAGGGCCAAACACCCTCTAAGGGTAGAGGTGGCCAAATTCAGGTCAGAGGATAAGTCCAGCTGGAAGAAAACTACCTAAACTAAACTTTGTGCTATGAGGAGGAGTAAGATTGACAGTATGGCGTAGGAGAAAGACCTCAGGGCATGGGACAAAGAGTTTTCTGAGCAAAGAAACAGCATATGCAAAGGCTTCGCAAGAGCCAGCTCCAGGGAAGACAGGAGTGGACAGAAGTTCCATCCCTGGAGCTTGGGTTGGGAGTGGGCAGTGTGGGCAAATGCGGACCTCTTAAGGATCTCCCATGAGCCAGAAAATGAACTTGCACTTTCTCAAAAGGACAAGAGTAAACAAGGCTTGGATTTGAAAACCAGGATTTTACATAGCTGGGTTGTTATGACTGTTAAAACTTGCATATGGTTTTGTGGGACTTGGCATCAACCTCGTGTGCTGCGTCACATTCTAAGACCAAAATGTGGTGTGAAAAATGGCAGATGAGTCTCTGGACTTGGCCTTTCTCGGCGGATAGTGGGCAGGACAGTTGGAAGCAGCAAGGTGTAGTAAAAGAAGGCATCCCACATGTCCCTTGCTGGATATCAACACCACCACTACCAGGAGAGGGGAGAGGTTGGCACAACACCACCACAACCAGAAGAGGGGAGAGGTTGGCGTGCCTTCTTCATGAAGTGTCAGGGAGCATTAGCAATAAGCATGGGATCCGAGGTGATCACTTGGAATCTCCAAGGGGAATTGCTCTAGATTTTATTTCTAGAGCTGTTCCCTCAGAACCCTATCAAGGGAAGAACAGAAGGTGGCCTCAATTGTGTCATGTGCCCTGGTCCCCAGATGGAGTAGGTGGGCATGTTGAAACAATCATGGACTCAGAAGTTACAGGGGCTCAAATATGAATCTGTTTTCTTTCACTTAATACTCATGTGACTTGGAACAATTGACACAACCCCTCAGAGTCCCAGTCTTCCCACCCTTCAAAACCCAGAAACAATTACTACTTCTGGGGGTATTTTTGAGAAGTAAATCAGAGCATGGGTGAGAGGGGTCTTAAATCCTCTATCCCTTAGCATAGAGTAGACAGTAAGAGGCAACTCTCACCCAGATGCTGTTGGCTCTGTTACCCTGCTGTGTGAGCGAGGGTCCATGATCGGGCTCATCCTTCCTCGGGATTAAGGAATACAGAAGGTAGAACAGAAGTCTGATCATTTGACAAGGATGCTTTGGGAGCATCCTTACTCAATTTGAATTCTTTGAGTGGCAGAAAATAAATAAATCTTTGTTTGGCGGGGAGTGTTTGGCCCTTATTTCACAGTTGATATTCACACAGATTGCAGGAGCATGGCTGCTAATTAAATGTTCTATGAGTTGCCTTTTTTCTCCCACAACAAACATAATAATTAAGATGTCAGGCTGTGTGTGTGTGTGTGTGTGTGTGTGTGTGACAGAGAGAGAGAATGAATTCCTCTATGGAAGGGTCCTCTTCTTACATACCATCATCTTAATCTTATAATTCTGTGAGATAACAGCAAGTTTCTTTTCCCTTGCATGTTGCTGATCTAACTGTTTTCAGGTACGTGACTGGCAACATGAACCCTGCTTTCTGTGTTAGCATGAAAGCAAGTCAGGACAGGAGTGTGTGATTGTGTCTGAGGCTCTCTCCCTTCCCTCTCTAGTCCATTCTGCTCGCTGTGGAAGTGTGAGGTCCCTAAGGTCTTAAATAGGAAACTCATTGCTCCTCTAAGAGACGTAGAAGCCAAATGAGCTGATGGAACCAAATGGGCCAAATCAGTAAGCATGAGTGGTTCCGAAGAACTTCCCTTGAATTCCACCAAGACAGAGACAGCGCCCAGAACATAGTTCGTATTTCCAGAATAATTTGATTAGCTGAGATGATGAATGTCCTACTTCTCTCTGAGCTCTATTACTTCCTACAAATGCCCTGGGAGCCATGAAAAGGCCAATCAGCGAGTCCTCTCATTTTATAAAAGGTGCAGATGACTCTCATTAGCCACACCTCACCGAAAGTAAGGGCCTAAAATAATACGAAACAAGAAAAAGGAATTTTTGTTAACGTTAATTCCTCTTAAGAAGGAAGCTATACTTGTTTAGGAAAATTCCCTTATAATAGAAGGCAAGGCCATTGCCCCAGGTTGCCTTAATTTGAGTAAAACTATTCATATTAGATGAGATGAAGAACTAACTATTCAGGTGGGGAGAAAGAAAGTAAAGAATGGAAGAGAGAAAAAAGTAGAGAGTGGAACCCTTCACACCTTGCCAGGTGAATTTCCTGCGAATCCCCTAAAACTTTGATAAAGTTGTTGAAACTCAGCAAATACTTGGGGAAAAAATAAAATATACGGTTTTGAAACTCGATGAGGAGCTTTGTACCATGTTTTGAATGGTGTGAACCTGAAATGAGCTTGAAACAGGGGAGCAGAGAGGCCACAGGGGCAGAGAGGCCACAGGGGAGTGTGTTTATTCCCAGTCACTGGGACTGGACATCAATACAGCTTAAGCAAGTCTTTACCAGACAGGGGCTGGTGCCCAGGGGCATGTGGGTAACACAAATTTTTGATTACTAGACACTGAATGTAAATTTATCAACTAAAAATTTGACCCACAAACAATATGCAATGCTTACCTTGCATTTATAAAGTTGCAGGCCCCATACCTCTGAGGCTTGAGTGTGGCCATAGACAAGTCATTTCCAAAGAATAGTGCCTCAGAAAAAGAATTACTCTGGCTTATACGTGATTCCTAAGTACTTTTCCTTAACTGATTAAAGGCTATCCATTGCGATCCTCACTATACCACAAAGAAACTCAAACCGTCCTGAGTTCAACAATCAACTCCAGCGGGGTTACTAGTCAGCAAAGTCTCTGCTCACTCAACATTCAACATCATCATCTTCAATATGCTTCAGGCCATGAAAAACCAGCACACCTTCTAGCAAGAACTGTATTTCCAGCCATTTTCAGTAGGAAGCTAGCCTGGGAAGCAGACCACACCAGTGGCCTGCCCATTACAGGATAAACGAGGCAACTGTCCTAGCAAGTGTTGTCCACACACGAGTAGCTCAGTGTCATCACAGAACACACTGAAGAATAAGAGACAAGAATCCCCAACACAGAGCCGGGACGCAGGTGAGCGACTGCAAACCCACCCACCTAACAGACAAAGTCAGACCACAGTCAGGAGCAGAGGAGGAATGGGAGCAGCTTCACTGACATCTTGGATCAGGTGTAAAGCTGATTCCCTTAACAATGGAAAGTTCCCATATGGAGTGGTGTCCACAGAAATCCTGAAACCGTTAGAACCTCTCCGGAGGTTAACAGACCCTGAAAGCCTCCTTCAACAAGGATGTCAGTTTCCACAGCCCCCGGCTCCCCCAGAGCAGTTTTCAGGCCGGTTTCCTACCCTCTGAAACACAATAGAATAACCTATGTACCTACTGGACCAGAAAGGGTTTCTATAACTTATTTGTTTATTAGCTCTGTTCCGAGTCCCAGAAATCAAAATTAACTTTCCCATATGGGTCCCCCGATCTGTGATCCTTCATGCACCCTTTTTCAAAGTGGCCGGGAACGGGAGGGATAAAGCGACTCACCATTTGATTGCTATACCAGTACAGCGACGACCCCTTCAGCACCACCCAGAACTTTTTCCATTTGTTGCTTAGGAAACTTCCTTTTTCCTTTTTCTTATACAGCCATCCTTGGCAGTCCGCGTGTCCCAGATCTTTACATGATATCCTCCTCCGACTCATCGTGAGAAAACCTGCACGGATGACATGAAGCCGTGGTAAAGCATTATTACCCTGATGCAGGAGGCAGTAACCGAGACTTTTAATTGTTTACCTTTTGGGAGTCTTATTTTCATTAAGATTTATGCAAAGGAGAGGGAGGCTGTGTCTGTTTTGTCTTTAAAAAATTCATTGGAGGCTTAGAAGGTTTAAAATATAACCAAAGAAACAGTGAGGCGAATGTGCAAGTATTAAGAATATCTAAGTCTAAGAATATCATTCACCAGGAGTAAATTGAAGAAATTAAAATCCTGAGGCTGGCAGGCACATCACTGCAGTAAGCCAGCCTCTTTCACTAACAGCAGGAGTTAGGCGACAGACATTGAAGGGTTAATGCCCACCTAAAAACACAGCTACCCAGTGCCAGCTTTTCTAAGCTCTATGGACACACCACGAGGGGGTTAATCCCCATGAACAGCGTGTCGGCATTTCTTAAAAATCGATTCAAAAATAACCACAATTAATCTGCCCTCCACCTCCTCACTTGTCTTAGCAGTAAGACAGACAAAAATCTGATCCCAAGGCAAGTATCCAGGAGCAAAGCCACACTCACGCCAAAGGGGATAAAGAAACAAAAGAGATCTAATTACCTTGAATTTTCTTCCTCGGCTTCTGACGCAAAGGAACCTGCTGGAAACGCAGGAAGGAATGAAAAGAGGAAATTTCGGATTGTGTTGTAACATTTGTAAAGAGAGAAGGAGGGAGGAGGTGGCAGTGTTTATGAGCAGGATGGAATCTAAAAAAAAAACTCTCCAGGCAGAGCTAAGGGGGAGCTAAGAGCTGAGGCACAGAATGTGCTAATTAGAATCAATATACATTGAGCTGAACCTGAAAAAAAAAAAGTCACAGAGCATTTATCACTAATGTTTCCTGTTCCCACCCACAGGCTGCTCGCTCACTGCCGCTCTGGGGATGACAGCACGATGTTCACAGAAGTTTTCAAAAATCATACAATAGTTCCCCTTTTACATTTTGGTGAGAGAAGGAAAAATATATCCTGCTTCTATTCTTACAATTTCTCAATAACAACGATTATTTAAGGAAACCTCAAAGATAACTATTGTCATCTAAAAATATTACAGGTACCTTTGGGATATTAAATTCATGGTCCTGCTGCCACAGGTACACCTAAACCACGTGAATTAAATACCCCAGAAGAAGAAATTCCACATTCTTTTTAAGTGAGATCTCAGTAACTATCAACCCTCCTGATCAGGACATCCTTATTTACAGGCAAATTTAAATTTGTATTCTGTTTTGAAGTATCTCTGAATATTTCGTACATGTTTTATGTAAGATAAATGAGTTACCACCTACCGTTCTGTACTGGCTTTTCAAATAGTCACATCAGACATAAGACAATCTATATGAAATGCACATTTTATTTGCAATACATTTTAAACACATGTAAAAGCAGATGACCAGCAAAAATGGGAAATAAATCCCCAAAATGCTTTCGAATGCTTGAGGGTGTGTGTGCATGAGAGAAAGAGAGGAAATATTTGCTTAAAGAAGTTTCCTATTTCCTTCAATACCAAAACTGAATTTACTCGGGTTTATATGACAGTCTTCTAAATTAACAAAAAATATATATACAGTTGAAAAGTAATTCTCAAAAGTGGTGTGTAATCCTATAACAGCATTTTATAATGTCAGTATTCTAGATATGTCCGGTTTGTGGTCTGCTACATATCTGATTATTGATCTAATAGCTACTGTATATTGTTCTACTATATACTCGAAGAGAGAATATGATAGGGTGGAAATAGGATAGGATTTTTAAATCCAGAGTCCCAGAATTAATTCACGACTGGCATAATTAGTAGCTGTGTTACCCAAGAAGTCAATCTTTGAATTTGTTTCTTCATTTGTAAAAATAAAACATCTATAATACTTCTAATAATTCTAAAAACATCTATAATAATTCTAATCCTATAGGTCTCATAAAGAATTTATGTGTATGTGAAGATCCTCTGAGAACTAAACAGCATTACCTTATATGACTATACAGCATACACGTATATCATTCAGATAAACAAATTTTTCATATCTAGTAAACCAAAAAGTACACAATAATTATTTTTGTGATAAGTATATCTTGTGTTCGCCTCAGTAGTGATAATGAAGCTAAAGTACTTAAGTGATATTTCCTAGAGAAAACTTGAGAAACGCCACACTGAATTTTTTTTAATGAGTTTTAGAAAAAATTTATCCACAAAGAAATTAATCATCCATAAAGACCAAGGCAGTAATGGCCTCCAACGTAAACCAAAGACAGACACACATCGCCATCACAGCATGTTACTGAAATCCAGGCATGTTATCATGGAGGCTCCACAAATGTCTGCACGCTGACCTGCCTCTTGGTTTAAAATGCCTACCATTTCCACAAATGTTAGTCTCCTGAGGTCTTTTCTGATGTGCCAATTATCCGAGATCAATAAAACCCAAGTAATACTTATTGACAAAGTATCTCTGTCCAAATACATAGGACTTTTGAGTGGCTAAACTGGAGCTGAGTGAGGGCCAGATTTAAAAGCAAAGCCAAGAGGAATTTAGAGTGTGGGTAAAATTGGGGAAATCTGGGGTCCAGGACTCCCCAAAGAGTACTTAACCCAAACTCAGAACCAAGGGAGTAGAGAGAAAAGGGAATTGCAGTCAGTCGTTCCTAGAATGCTCGGCCCCAAAGAAGGTGAAATTGCATTAGTTCAATCAAAAAGGGCAGCTTTTAAAAGAACAAGAGAGAGCAGGTCCCTAGAAGAAGACGGCTGGGAGCCTGGCACAGGCGGGCGGCAGGCAACGCTCATGCTAATGCTCCTCCCGGGCACTAGGGAGTCTGTTTCCTGCACCCTGTCCCCATGAGTCCAGTGGGCCCAGGGACTCTGCAGTTTCATGTAGAAACACTGTAGCTGCTTCCAGGGAAAGCCCCAAATCACAGTGAGCTTTGTCTCCATTTTCACCTAGGACGCACGAGGTTCTTGTTCCTAGGATGGGGTGAGAAGGACAATACCTCAAGCTTAGGGAGCTCCCAAATCAGAGGAAGGTCTTTTGAGGAGGGAGAGGACCTTGATCAGTGAGTTTCTTCTCCTCAAAGAAATCATTAAGTGGTAAGACTGTTTTCCCTGCCCAGGGGCAGACTGCATATTATAGAAATATCAGGGAGTTTCAGTTTCAATTGATATGAGTTTGCTTGGTTTCTATGAGAGAATGAAAACAATCTTTGAGAACTTCATTTGGTCTCAGACACATTTGACTTCTCACAACAGGAAGTGGAACCAGAGAACTAGTCAGTTTCAAAAAGGTCTTACATGTGGCTTTTTCACTAGCTAAGGGAAAAAAAAAAAAAGCAAACAACCAGTTGAGCATGTTATGAGACCGTTTTGCAATATGGGGAATTGTAACCTGTTATCATCAGAAATATTTAGAGCCTAAGAAGGTATTTTCTCCCGCTATTTTTCTCAGTTTGGATGTTGTGGGCAAAAGTGAAGAATTATTCCAAAAATCTGGATTTGTCCTGACTTGTATTAAAATTGGGGGAAAGTTTTTTCTTTGAAAATATATATTTCCCTTTTGTTGAAGAAATATATTTTTCTTTTTTTAAGATGGGTCAAAAACTTAATTTGGCCAATAATCACTCAATAACACATAGAAATACGTAAAGGAACCTCCTTGATGTTGAATGATCGGAACTAACACCCAGATTACAGGTAATGAATGATTCATAATCCATAGTAGTTAAACCTTGCAGGCACACTTTATACCCTTGATGTATTAAAATCTGCAGTATCTCAGTTTGTCATTACCTCACATTTCATATCAATCCATCTTAAGCAAAAATTATATAGTGAAATGCTGATTGTGAGAGCCCTAATTTGTAGCATTTATCCATTTGCAAATTTTCACATAGCTGACAATGTCAAGCTACCGAATCCTCACATCACTGATAATTTCAAGCTGCCAATACTTTACTGACCAAGCCACAAAAATTCTTAACTATTCCAGAGCCATGCCACAGCGGCACAGCACAGACAGAACTATGGGGGCTGTTTCTCCTCCACCCCCTACCATCTCCACAGACATCTTTTCTCCTTCCTGGAAAACCAAGCTCAGCTTTTAATTGATAAAATTATACCTGTGAAAATATGAAAAACTTGCTTAATTTTTTCAAAAGAGTAACCACCTTCCATATTACTCCATAAATTAATATGAAATGAAAATCTCTAGTAGTGAATAATGAGAGGGATAATAGAGCAATAATAAAAACCATAACAGCTAAAAAATCTGTACAAAGCTACTCACATCATGCCGACTGCATGCCAGCTGCTCCCTCAGCATTCTGACAGCCACCCTGCTGTCTTAAGTGCTATTATTACACCCATTTTAAAGAAGCAGAAACCAAGGCAAATGGAGCTTCAGTGCTTTGCCCAAAGTCACAAAAAAAAAATGCAAATAGGCATTTCAAGAATAAAACCCACAGAGTACTAGACTGTTAAAGTATTTGCTTCTGTTGCTGCTGTTTTGCAAAGGAGTTAGGGTGGGGCAAGGACTGGAGGTGGAAGGGAAGTTGGATAGCACAGCATTGTCTACTAGAAAAGAAACAGAAGAAGAAATGAAAGAAAGAGAACTAGGCAGACATGAAGGAAGGAAAAGAGATGAGAAGAGGAGCTGAGGGAAGAGGAGGAAGACAGAATGTAGAAGATGGAGATGAGCCCATGCTGGGGAAATGCAGGAGTGCCTCACTTAAATGACAGCAACAGGGAGAACGCAGTCGGAAAAAATGTGTGCATTGGCTCCGTAGTAAAATATTTAGATTGACAGACACATGAGGCATCTAAGTGGAAATAGTCATTATGTAGTAGGCAGTAGGGATTGAGAGAAAAATCTAGAGTAAAGATAGAACATTGGGACTCACCAGCATATAAATAGTAGAAGTCTGAGTTTGGACAAGATAATCCAGAGAATGCATAGAATGGCAGGCTCCATAGCAGAATGGGGAGAAAGAACCGCATAGAACCCTACAGAGCAGGCAGCCGTCACAGCCAATGAAAACCTGAAGAAGCGCTGGACAGCCACAGACCCAAGGGAAAGGCAGGTCCAAAGCTCCAAGTACCATCAGTATGGCAGAAAAAGGAAAGCTTCTTTGAGAGCTGGCAAAAACAAGTTTCATTGTTTCGTGGGGCTACAAGACCATTGGAGGGTGAGAGTGCATGGGGGAATCAATGGGAATAGAAAGAATAAGGATGGCATGTCAGACCACTCTTTCCAGTATCTATTCTGAAAATAGAAGTCATGAGAGTAACAGGAGGGCATGTGCCAAAGAACAGAGATGGCCACCGGCCGCCTTCGAAGCCAAGCTTCTTCTGCTTAAACTCTAAGTATGTGCAGACGCATACTTAGAAAGCAGGTGCTCCACACGGTATCAAAACCCGCCCCTGGGTTCATATTCTGACTCACTGATTATACATTTCTTCCTTCCTTTTTTCTTTTTGACATTATCTTGAAGGAATAAAATATACCGTTGTGTGTCTGCGTCCCCTTCCTTTTTCCATTCCCTTCTCATTTTCCCCAGGTTATACTAACCTGGATGTGCTGGTCATCATTTCCCTGTATTTTCTATGTAACTTTTTTCTATGTTGACACAGGTTGCTATAGTTCATTTTCAACGCTGTATAGTATTGCAGTGAGTAAAAATGCCACAGTTTTTCTCTTCCCTTATTGATATATACAGAGTGTGCCTAAAAATGTATACACATTTTAAGAAAGGAAAAAACTGCGTTATGTGTGTAATCCTCAAGTCGTGTTTGACTTTTGCAATTGTAAGAGGTGCTCAACGTGACTCGTATTCATCCTTTGTTATCAGTATATGTTATTGCAATTTTAAGACAGTTTTTTTTTCCTTTCTTAAAATGTGTATGCACTTTTTGGCAGCCTCTGTATTCAGGTTCTTTGCAATTTTGCATTATCACAACAATATTGCAGCTAATGACTTTGTAAAACTTTCATCGTGCATATATTCAAGTGCCTGTCAGGGCTAAGCGTTTATCTGGAAGTGGAGAAGCACAATCATAAGATATATGCCTCTTAAACTTTTTAAATATTCTCAATTTTGTTTATAGGACACCTCATCACCTCTTGCAATATGTGAATTTTTAGTCCTCTACCATGCTGAATGTATTTTGGTTTCCTATTTCCAAAATTAAAAAATCTGTCCCTATATCTCTTTCTACCCATTTCTTCCATTCTTTCTCTTTCATTAATTTTTGCTCTTAATTCATTATCCTTACCATGTATTATTTTAAATTTCTTTAAATTTACTCTGTTATTCTACTTCTAATTTCCAGAGCTGATTTTTACCTCATTCATTTATGTTATTAGTTTTTGATTACCTTTAAAAAGTAGGTAAAAGACATGAACAGAAATTTTTCAAAAGGAGATAGACAAATGGCCAATGAACATATGGGAAAATGCTCGACATCGGGGAAATGCAAACTAAAACCACAATGAGCCCCCACCTTACCCTTGTCAGAATGGCCATTACTAACAAGTCAAAGAAAACGATAGATGTTGCCATGGGTGCCGTGAAAAGGGCCAGTGATACACTGTTGGTGGGAATGTAAATTAGAACAACCTCTGTGGAAAACTGTATGGAGATTTCTCAGAGAACTGAAGGTAGCACTAAAACTTCATTCAGCAATCTCCCTCCTGGGGATCTACCCAGAGGAAAGTAAGTCATTCTATAAAAAAGACATCTGACCCCAATTTTTATTGCAGCACAATTCACAATTGCAAACTATGGAACCAATCCACATGCCTGCCAACTGATGAGTAGATAAAGAAGACGTGGTGTGTGTGTATACTGTGGAATACTACCCAGTCATTAAAAAGAAGGAAATAATGTCTTTTGCAGCAACTTGGATGGAACTGGAAGCCATTATCTTAAATAAAGTAAGCCAGGAACAAAAAACCAGATCCCACATGTTCTCAACTTCCAGGTGGGAGCTAAGTAGCAAGTATGCTTGGTGATAGACAGTGACATAATAGACACTGGGGACTCAGAAGGGGGAGCACGGGTGGGAGTGCAGGATGAAAAATTACCTATTGAGTACAATGTACTATTTAGGTGATGGGTATACTAAAAGCCTAGGCTTCTGGACTATGTAATTTATCCATGTAACAAAAAAAAAAAATTGTACCCCCTAAATCTGTTAACACAAATAAGTAAAACAAAGATAAAGAATAAAACAAAAATACATGTAGAGCTATAAATTTACCTCAGAATTCTACTTTATTTCGATCTTCCTAGTTTTCCATTCTAAATCATTTCTTTATAACCATGAGACATTCTAGTGTGTATTTGTACGTTTCTTAACATACAGGAACTGCTTACTAATTCTTTTCTTTTTGATTTCTAAGTTCATTGCATTGTGTTCAGAAAACATGATTAGTAAGATATCAATTTCTTGAAATTTTTAGCATTCATGTATAATGTATTGCATAACCAAATTTTGCAGATAGTCTATGTAAGACTAAATCAAAATGACTCATTTTGTCTTCCAAATCTTTTATATTGCTCCTTAATTTTTATTGCTACAGTTTGTAACCTTGTCAGTATTTCCATATTTTTATTTTGAGTCTTTTTTGTGTGGTTGGTTGGTCGATTTATTTTTTCTTTTATAAGAGCTTATAAGTGTATTTTGATTTTTTGATATGTTGTGTCTTTTTGTAGGTAAGTTTAATCTACTTACATTTATCATAAATTTTACTTTGTGTTTCTGTGTTTTTCACTTTCTTCTCTTTTTTTCATGTCATTTCTCTAATGTTTAATATTTCTAAATTCATGATGAATATAGAAACATACAACTCAAGACATTTTAACTTCTGCTTGAATGCCTACTCCCTTGTTATTGTCATCAATATATTGTCATCAATTATAAATTATGCTTAAATTATTATTTGTCAATCAGAAATCATAAATTTATCAATTTCTGTGCTCACCTTTGTTTCATTTATCACATATCACCCCATGAGAAGCACTTTTCTGTTTAGTAGAATACCGCTTTAAATAATCTTTTTAATGAAGGTCTGTAGGTAATAAATTCTCAGTCTCTATGTGTATTATAATGGCTTCATTTTGCCCTAAAAACTGGATAATATTTGAGGTGAGGGACAAAAGTATTTTCATCTGGCACTTTGTATATTTTGATCATTTATCTTCTATCAACTATTGTATGGATGAGATTTCTACTATCACTCTGTCATTCATTATATATATTTTTTCTTTTTACTCTTTTAAGACTTTCTCATGAAATCTTTTTCCCTGATTTTCTTGTGTTTAGTTATGGACTTATTTTTATTTACATTGCTCAATCCTCAGAGTGAATTTCTTAAATTGTAACTTACATCTTTTTTCAAGCATGGAAAATTAACAGAGATCTTCAAATAGGGCTTTTCCGCCATTCTCTCACTCTCTTCTTTTGGGACTATTAGATATACGAGGACTATCCAGAAAACATCCAGCCATGTAACATAAAAAATATCAAAAATGGTTTGATATTTTCTGTACAGCCCTCATATACTAGAGTTCAGTGATTTTTTTCCATGTCTTAGTTCCTTTTTCCTACTTTTTAATCTCTGCATCTTTCTATGCCTTAAGATCTGAATCCAAGTTGTTAATACTGTTTTGAAAATGCCTAATGTAGGTTTATGTCATCTATTGAACTTCCTTTATCGAGGAATGTATTCTCATTGTATTTCTATATTTTTTTCAAAACTCATTTATACTTTATTATTTGTTCCTAATTTTCATCCAAAAATTGTTTAAGATTCCTTGAACCTCATGTTTAAATTTTCGGTTAGGGTTTTAAAATTTTATTGAATTTAAAATGAAGGTATCTTCTATTTTTCATTCTATACCTTGTCTTTCTTAATGTTATTATTTGTTAATGTTTTGAGATTTGTCTTAGTCACATTGGACTACTATAACAGAGTACTATAGAGTGAGTGACTTTAACAACAAATATTTATTTCTCACAGTTCTGGAGAATGGGGAGTTCAAACTCAAAATGTGGGAAAATCCAGGGTCTGATGAGAGCTCTCTTCTTAGTTTATAAAAGGCTCATTTTCTCAGAGTATCCTCATATGACAGAAAAGAAAATCATATCTCTATGGTCTCTTCTTTTAATTTTTTTTAATTAAAGCATAAACACATAGATCATGTATACATTAATGTATTTATGGGGTACAATGTGCTGATTTCATACATAATTAGGAACGCTTACATAATACTGGTTAATATATACCTCATCTCATTTACTTAATTACTGTGTTAAGGCTTTTATACTCCATCACCTTCATAAAGAAAGATGGAAACTTTATGTCCTTCATGTTCACATGGATGGAGCTGGAAAGTGTTCTTAGCAAAGTATCACAGGAATGGAAGAAAAAGTATCCAATGTACACAGCCCTATTATGAAATGAATTTATAGCTTTCATATGAAATCTATAACCTAATAACAGCCTAAATATATGGGGAGGAGGGAGGGAGCAGGGTTAGGGGAATGGGTGGAGGGAGGATGATTGAAGGAAGCACTTCTGTGGTTTATCTTACAAGGGTACAAGTGAATCTTTCTAAGAGTAGTATATGAACGTCTTAACACAATAACTAAGAAAATGACATGAAGGCTATGTTAACCAGTTTGATGAAAATATTTCAAATTGTATGTGAAAACACCACACTGTACCCCAAAATTTCATTAATGTACATAGTTACCATTTAATTAAAAAAAAATTTTTAAAAAAGAACCAAAATGGAAAAAGCAAAATTTCCCCTTCTGATATCTATACATTAATCAAGATACTAATTGTCGTTTCTTGGATCTGTGGCCATCCTTATAATTAAGTAGGAGACAGAGCATCTTAACTGGCAGCTACTTTGGGACCACTGAATGGAGAGATAGTTTCATAAAAGATAGGAGAGTGTTAGGCAAGCAAAAATTACTGGCTTGGCCCCCATAGCTCAGCGGTTATGCCGGCCACATATACCAGGCCTGGCAAGTTCAAACCTGGCCAGGGTCTGCTAAACAACAATGACAACAACAACAACAAAAGTAGCCAGGTGTTGTGGTGGGTGCCTGTAGTCCCAGCTACTTGGGAGGCTAAAGCAAGAGAATCACTTGAGCCCAAGAGTTTGAGGTTGCTGTGAGCTGTGATGCTATAGCACTCTACTGAGGGTAACATAATGAGACTTTGTCTCAAAAAAAAAAAAACAAACTTACTAATGTCTACTACAATGAAAATGTGATTTATCAAAACGGATTCAAGAAGAGTTAGAAAATCTGAATAGGCCAGTAACTACACATTATATTGAAAAGTTATTAGTAATCTACTACACTGAAAAGGTACCAGTTCCAGACTGTTCTATCAAACTAACAAAGAATAGGTTATTCCTGAATTATTTAAATTGCTCCAGCTCATAGAAAAAAAAAGAGAGTGTGCTATTTAACAAAACTATGTTTTGAAAACTAGACAGTACCATTAGGCTGAGGGGGAGAGAAAATTGTAGACAAATCTCACTTATAAATTGTTCGGGGATGGAAGGAGGATAAAGGGGCAAGGGGGAGGTGGGAGAGAATTATGGCCTTCTGGATAAGAAGTTAGAAAGGAAGCAAAACAAGGACTTTTAGGGGGATGTGACCTCATTAACCAAGTGTGTACTATTCCTATGAGATGTAACTTCTAGCCTGTGATACCTTTAGCCTGTGAATGATCCCCACATAAAACAAAGATAAAGATCCTTGTCGCTGAATGACGTACACCATGGTTGCCACAAACCTCATGAGACTGACGATGCCATATCATCACTAGTAAAATAACACTTAATATACAGAGTAAAGAAAATTGGATTTATGTGACAACTGACGTAATCCACAATCAATGAAATAGGACAGCCTGCCAGAGGGGAACCAATGGGAATTCTTATAGATGAATGCAGGAGGAATTAGGATGAAAGTACTTATGTTGGTGTATTGCTTTTGTGTGGTGTTTCCTCTCACGAGGGGGACCCTTTTCCACTCTTTGGAAAATTCTATGCTTATCTCTGCTTTCATTTACTCTTTTTCTTCACTTAAATAAAAACTTTGTTTCTATTCTACTATAATAGAGTCCCAGCTGCCTCATTTTCCATTACCCTAGTTTTTTACTCTCCCTTTGACTCAGCCAAACTTGCTAGTGAATTGAACCAGGTCCACTGAATAGCTCAGAGGTGAATTCTCACCTTTAACATAGATAAGATATTAGCAAATTGAACTTAATACAGTATAAAAAGAATACTACAACAAAACCAAGTAAAATGTATCCTAATGTATTTTACTGCAATTTACTACATTCACAGATGAAGGGGACAAAACCATTTGATCCTTTCAACAGTTTGCAGCATATTTTTAAAAAATCCAACACCCATACACAGCTCTTAAAAATGTTTCTAAGCTAGAAAGAGAACAGCATTTTCCTAATGTGATAAAGAGAATCAGATAACTGAAGCAAACACTCTATTTAACGGTGATCATTAGAAAACGTATCTGTTAGAAACAAGAGAAGGATGTGCTCCGTCAACACTATCATTCAACATTGTACATAGTCAATGTAACAAGGAAATAAAAGGTGAATATAGTAGAGGAAATATGTTATTATTTTTAAAAAATACAACTTAAAAGATTTTAGAGAATCCACCAAAAACCCATTTGCACTGATAGAATAAGATGGCAAGATTCAAGACAGACAACACAGAAACCAATAGTTCCCCTGTACAAGCAATAACCAATCAGAATATAAAATAGCATCAATTCTCAGGACTAAGGAATAGGCACAGGAACAAATAATACAGAAATACATGTTTCATGAAAATTAGTATCTAAAATAAAAACATACATTTACCTCACTACCACCAGTGTCACACATTAATTTGTTACCAGAACCTCATTGTGAATTAGCTTATTAGATTTTTACCCTCTTTGATAGGGAGAGATCACTAATGATATCAATTATACTATTATTCTTTGTGTCATATAATTTGAGGGTACATCTTATTTTCTCTGCAAGATGATAAGTAATTTCCTCTTTTATTCTATCCCCGCATCATCTTGGGTACAACAGGTACACAGTGATTATCAACAGTAAGAAGACATGGGACAGAGAGAAGGAAAAAGAGAAAAGCCGAAGAGGAAGGTAAGAATTGGGGGTCAGAAAGGCTGATGGAGGCAAGTAATATGCCTCTTATTCACTCCTTTCCATGGATAAATTCTCATTATCTGAATGCCTTGAATTTTAAAATGGTAAAAATTCTAGAGCAGACTATTCACTATTAGGGGATCTTCTAGGGAAAAGACTAAGAAATATCTCACATAAAATATAGCTCAAGTGTACAGAGCATTCCTAATTATTTGCAAGACTTGAATTTAATTTTTTCCTTTCCCATTCTCCATAGTTCTCCCAAATACCCTTATCTCTTTTCTTGGCCTCATTTTTTTTTCTTTTTTTTTTTTTTCTGAGACAGAGTCTTACTCTATCACCATGGGAAGAGTGCCCTGGTATCCTAGCTCACAGCAACTTCAAACTCTTGGGCTCAAGTGATCCTCCTGCCTCAGCCTCCCAAGTGTCTGGAACTACAGGCACCCACCACAATGCCCAGCTAGTTTTTCTACGTTTACTAGAGATGAGGTCTTACTCTTGCTCAGGCTGGTCTTGAACTCTTGAGCTCAAGTGATCCACCCACCTCGGCCTCCCAGAGGCTAGGCGGTGGGAGCCACCAGGCCTAGCCCTTGGCCTCATTTCTACTTGGCTATTCTCCTTTCCTGTTTTCCTCCCCTTCCTCCTTACTTCTCTCCTGAAACTAGAAGATCCTCCCTTCTCTTCCATAAACCTAGGCCTGGAACCAGAGACTAAGATTTTGTATCTAACTTGACCATGGCCTCCACAGTATGGGAATGAAGGAATCAGAACTGACCACATATTTACTGAAACTATTATGTGCGGAAAGAGTGCACATTTGAGAATTAAACAAAACTGGGTTGAAATTAGCCACCATGCTTATAAGTTCTGTGCTTCAGTATGCTCATCAGGAAAATGAGGACAAAAATAGCAGGTCCCACAGATGGTTCTTGTGTGGATTAAATAAGATACAATGCCTCGGCACTCAGCAACTGGCACTAAGTAGGGAACTATGGAGAACAAGCAAGGCAGTAGAAAGGCCTACTCCAGCTTTTTCCCCCTTGTCCTCCTTCTGGCTTAAAATCAGAGAGGAAAAGTGAAAGAGGTAACAGAGGAAGGGTGTGTGAGCAAAGCAACACTATAATTTAAATCTCAATCCTCAATTTAGCTATTAATTGAAGACATTGACATAATAGTTTTTACTTCATATGCCCAGTTTCATAATTTATTCCAGAGAAATTATCTAACTAGTAAGAGAAAAATATTCAGGAAAAATGCTCTTAAACCAAAACTCCAGTGAAACTGACACACCCACATTTTCACTGGCTTTTGAGGAGAAATGAAAATCTGGCGATGTCATTTCTCCCCTTGCTCAATCCAATTCTCAGAGGGTAATAGAAAGTTTTGTCTCCCACACAATAAGAAAACATATCAAACTCTCCAACACTCTTGAGGTTACCAGGATTGCGAAGGAGGGGAGAATTTATCTACCTAGTGGATTTTCCAGTTATGTCATCTGTTCTGCATAAAAATTATAAATGGCTATTTCAGGCAATTTATTCCTAGTGAAAGGAGTTGTGACTCACTTGCAAAATAGTTTCAAAGCAAGTAGACACATTTTTTCAGAATACTAGTCCACTATATAAATATTGCTACACATATAAGATTCAAAACAAAAAAAAAAATTCAAAAGGGGCAGGTTTCATCACAGTCCTTTTAGAAAATGCCTTACTTCCCTCTGTGCTGCTCAGCATTAGCCATATCTGATTTCAGTGTTAGTGCATCCACTGCACTTTGAAGTAATAAAGAAAAGAACACATTCAAGTTACCACTAAAAAGATATTTCATCAGTTTTCCTGTTAGTCTGAGTCATGGCAGAGAATTTGATGCTCTACAAGAAGAAACCATAGTTCCATAACAAGCACTCTAAGTCTTTATGCCACAAAAGAATGGAATCAGCAACAAAGTCTAGTCTAAGTTTTTCTTTAAGAACCTATGATGTGGCTTGCTGCACATAGCTCAGTGGTTACAGCGCCAGCCACACACACTGAGGGTGGGGGGTTCAAACCCAGCCTGGGCCAGCTAAACAACCATGACAACTGCAACAAAAAAATAGCTGGTGTAGTAGTGGGTGCCTGTAGTCCCAGCTACTTGGGAGGCTAAACAAACAAACAAAAAAAATAGAACCTACAATGTACTAGCACTGTTCCAGGTTTTATGCATACTGCCTAAAAGAAAAGTACAAGATACCTTGAAAATGTATAATTTTCTTTACAAACAAAATCAGCATTCTTTTTATGAATCCTCTGATGATGAGACTTTTATTTTAAAAAAGCAACACAAAATAGCTAATCCTTCATTTGCCTTTAGAACAAAAATAAGGACCTTAACACAAACAATCAAAATTTCACCAGCTCCAAGCCTCTTATCGACTGAACTTCCTTCTTGGTCATAAAAAGTCCAATCTTTCAGACTGAAATTTCTCCTTCAAAGTTATTATATTCACATCTGAAAAAGTACCTATAAATGTCCACCAAAAAGTCATGGACATGAGCTGATGAACTCACCTGGGAGGAAAAGAGGCTCAGTCTCCGACAGCTCTTCATCTTCCAGCTTAGCGAGCAGCTGAGGTGCTGACAGCTCATCCAAGGGCCAGATCATCTTGTCAATGAGGGACATTTATTTACACAAAAATGACCTTGAACCCACTGGTGGTCAAGATCCTAGTCTCCTGTTCAAGGAATCTCCGTGCCCTCTTTGCAAAGCAGTGCCTAACTGTCTCACCAGAATCATCTGAGCCCCAGCTCCAGCCCAGTCAAGATGCTCAGTTACATCAACCAACACAGGGAATATTGCTATTAGAACAGTGGTAAATGACTGACTGATGTAATGACAAATGTCCTGGAAATGTATAACTCCTTCTTGGAGCAAATGGTATAGTCACCTGTCAGTTATCCAGTTCAAAGGGAGAGGGAGAGGGGCATGAAAAGAAGGCCATTTAAAGTGACCAGCACAAGAGAAAATTCATACTAATTCTAAAACAAGTTGCATTTTTATCTGTAGCCCTTCTTTTCTCAAAAAGATTAGAATATTTTATTTCAGAATATTATGTGCCCAGAGCCAGAAGCAAGAAGCAATAGACTTGAAAGATTCTGCTTTTAAGGGATCTTTAAAGATTGAATATAGCAACGAGAACCCAGTTCAATCTCTAAGGGATGAAGTCCTGGAAAGCTGGCCGAGCATGACAGACATCATTTTTGGAGCAGTTTCTATGTGCCAATTTCTATTTTTTTGCTATACATGTATGACTTTCATGCATTGTCTCACATGAACAAACAAAGCTTTGAGGGGAGTGCTGCCAGGATCTTCTACCAGCAGGAAAACAGAGATTAAGGAACCTCAAGACTTTGTCTATAAAACGGGGAAATGAAACTATTTCCCAGGAAGTGGTGGGGATATTCTGAGACCACATTTGCGAAGATCTCAAGGCAGTGTTGCCATTTTGTGAGAGGGATAAAGGGGACAGAGGATCCTCCCACTGGGACACCATCCATGCCCAGGAAAAGAGCCCAGCCCAGGTGCGGTAATACTGTGATCTGGGGGATCAGAAGAATGTGGGCCCTCCAGGCACATTGCTGACCTCAGACCATCACTGATTTCTTTAGGAAAGGAGGTTCACACATACTAAACTTATTTTAGTTCCCATCCAGATCATTTTTTAGCCCTTGTCCAGAATTGCTCAAGTTGGGAAAACAGGACTCATCTGTTTCTTTTATTGTTGTGAAATTTTTCTCAGTGACCAAAGCTGGGTGTTTTCTGCAAGTACACTCTTGCTTCTTATCACAACCTCTCAGAACAAGCTTTTCCTCTTTGATTCATGAGTATTATAATATTTTCCTCCCTTTTAAAGCATACTCACAAAAGTGACTTTGCTCCTTTCTGCTCAGCACGATTCCACAGATGATAAGAAACCAAAGTAAAGCATAATCTCTTGATACTAGCCCTGCAAGTCATAGTTTGTCAGTATTTGGGCAAAATCTCCAGGGAATACTTGGTCTATTTTTTGATCCTATTTGCTCCACAGCTACACTCCTCTTATCTGCTCCAATATGACAATTTTGTTTAAAAACATAATGACAATATAATCTCCTAAGTAAACCACTGCATCCATCTCTTTACCCATCCATCTCTTTATGTTGCTCTGAAAAAACTAACAAAGAAACAAACAAAAAACTCACCTATTTCTTTTGGAGCAGGTACCAGATCAGACTTCCTAAGTAGAAATCAATGTGGTAGGCTGCCAACCACTCTCTCTGAAAGCACTGTAATGAACCCTTAATGCATTAATGATCTCTACAAAGATCCCTCCCTAGCAGAAAGGCAGAAATGAGTTCTTGGGAAGGAGCGATAAAATGCAGTCTTCACAAAAGCCACAGTCCTCAAAAACTTGTATCTAAATGCACCAGAATCCCAGAGGTTGGGGGTTGGGGTGAGACTTTATAAATGTAGATTCCTACAAGTAATTACATTAGGCAACTATTATATAAACAGTTACATTAGGTAGATATTCTAATCTGATAGGTCTGATAGGTCTAGGATAGGGCTTAAGACTGTTTTCATTCTTTTTCTTTTTTTCTTTTTTTTTTTTTTAGACACAGGGTCTCATTCTGTCCCCCAACCTGACATACAGTGGCATGATTATAGTTCACTGCAGGCTGAAACTACTGGGCTCAAATAATCTTCCTGTCTCAAGCTTCCAATTAGTTGGGACTACAGATGTGTATCACCATGTCTGGCTAATTTTTTTGTAGAGACAGGGTCTTGACATATTGCCAGGCTGGTCTCGAACTCTTGGCCTCAAGCAATCCTCCCACCTCTGCCTCCCAAAGGTCTGGGATTATCACTGTGCCAATTTTTGCTCAGCCAAAATTCTGTATATTTTTAATGTTAATTTTAAATATGGCTACCACACATACAGAAAAATGTAAAAATCATACCCATACAGTGTAAAGAGTTTGCACAAAGTAAACCACACCTAGAAAACTGATCAGACCAAGAAATAAAACTAATAATAAAAAAAAGCTAGCATCCAGAATCCCTTTCACATTTTTTCTATTTTTTAAATTAAATCATAGCTATGTACATTAATGCAATCATGGGGTACAATGTGCTGGTTTTATATACAATTTGAAATGTTTTCATCAAACAGGTTAAAATAGCTTTCATGGCATTTTCTTAGTAATTGTGTTAAGAGGTTTATATTCTACACCTAGTAAATTTCACATGTACCCTTGTAAGATGCACCATAGGCATGGTCCCACCAATTACTCTCCCTCCACCCATCCTCCTCCTTCCCTCCACCCATCCTCCTCCTTCCCTTCCCCTACTCTCCTCTTTCCCCTTCCTCTTGGGCTATAATTGGGTTATAGCTTTCATAAGAAAGCTATAAATTGGTTTCATGGTAAGACTGAGTACATTGAATACTTTTTCTTCCATTCTTGAGGTACTTTGCTAAGAATATGTTCCTGCTCCATCCAAGTAAACATGTAAGAGGTAAAGTCTCCATCTTTCTTTAAGGCTGCATAATATTCCATGGTTCACATTTTTTCTAGATTCTGCTTCTTCTCTCAAGATTAGTCAATATCTTGATCTCTAGCAGTATAGACTGATTTTGGCCTTTATTTGAACTCCATATAAATGAAGATACATACTATGTATGTATTTCTATGTCTGGCTTTCTTTTTTAAACATTATGTTTGTGAAATTTATTTTGTCACTTTATTTGTGCTTTGTTCATTTTTATTGCTATTCTGTTGATGGACATTTAGGTTGCAATTAGAGTCTGTTCCCCATAGTGCTGCAATGACATTCTTGTGCATGTCTTTTGATGCATATATGTATGCATTTCTGTTGGGTATGCATCTAGGACTGGGTAAAAGAAGAAGCACATGTTTAGCTTTAGTAGAGACTGTCAAATAGGTTTTCAACATGGTTGTATGAAATCTGACCATTTTTAAACTGCTTTCTAGTTGATTCTGATGTCAAGTTGGTAACTGCTAAACAATTTGAAAGCAGTCACCATGTTGCCTTCTTTCTCTTGTTCCCAATGGATTAGACAGTATTTTACACATCGTAAGAGATCAAGAAATAGCTGTTGGGTTAAGTTCTGATTAAATTTTTCACATGTATTAAATGAGAAACAATAAAAGCTCTCTTTACTTTCTGATTACCCTTTCTTGAAACATTTTCTTTTTTATTGTTGGGGATTCATTGATCCCCACAGAACCAGGTTACTTTGATTGCTTTTGTTAGATAAGGACACTCTTATATTTGTGTCCCAACCCCAAAAGGTGTACCATACCGCCTGAACCCTCATTCCCTCCCTCCTTCCCTTTCTCAGTTCTCCCCATCCCCCACCCTCCATTGTATACCGGGACCTTAATTGTCCTCTTATCAGAATTGAGTACATAGGATTCTTGTTTCTCCATTCTTGTGATGCTTTATTAAGAATAATGTGTTCCACATCCATCCAAGTTAATACAAAGGATGCAAAGTCTCCATCTTTTTAGTGGCTGAATACTATTCCATGGTATACATATACCACAGCCTGTTAATCCGTTCCTGGGTTGGTGGGCATTTAGACTGTTTCCACATTTTGGCTATTGTAAATTGAGCTGCAATAAACAGTCTAGTGCAAGTGTCCCTGTGGTAAAAGGATTTTTTTTTTTCCTGGGTAGATGCCCAGCAATGGGATTGCAGGATCAAATGGGAGGTCTAGCTTGAGTTCTTTGAGGGTTCTCCATATTGCCTTTCAAAAAGGTCGTATTAGTTTGTAGTCCCACCAATAGTGTAAAAGTGTTCCCTTCTCTCCACATCCATGCCAACATCAGCAGTTTTGAGACTTTGTGATGAGGGCCATTCTCACAGGTGTTAGAAGATATATCAGGGTGGTTTTAATTTTTATTTCTGTAAAAATTAGGGATGATGAGCATTTTTTTTCATGTTTGTTAGCCATTCGTCTGTCTTATTTAGAGAAGGTTCTATTCATCTCTCTTTCCCAGTGATCTAAGGGATTGTTGGCTCTTTTTACTTTTCTTGAAATGTTATAGAATAGTATCCCAAATGAGATGAGATAGTAAAAAGGAGGCCAGTCAGTTGTCTGTTCTCCCTTCATAAAGACCACCTCCCAAAGGTCAAATTCTCTCAGGCCCATCTAGAAAAAAATTCTATTCAAATTCTACTCCTGGCTTAATTATAGACACACTCCAATGCAACTTGACAAGCCTTTAGTAAACTTACTGAGTTTGAATACCATTTCAATAATTTTATCAAGTTCTAAAAGAAAACGGGAAGTTAACTCTCAGAGAGACCCCTTAGCACATTATTTCAAAATATTTGTTTACTAATTTCTAGAGCAGTGGTTCTCAACCTTCCTTTCATTGCTAGTAGCAACAAAAATAATTTTATGGCTGGGGGTCACCACAACACGAGGAACTGTATTAAAGGGTCGCGGCATTAGGAAGGTTGAGAACCACTCTTCTAGAGACATTACACTCTGATTTTTGCCTCTATCTAGGAGACAAAACCTTCAGAGGTTTAGGTTAGTCCAAATTGTAAGTTGCAGAGTTGGCAATAACAGTCGTTGATGTAGGCATGAGATCCCCAAACAGAAGAATGATTCTATACAGAAAGACTGAAAATCGGGACTAAATTTTCTCTTTTATGGGGAAAAGTTCATGTTCAAGACTAAAATTCTAAAGGGAGATTAAAAATATATAGTATAATCATAATCCTGTTTTTGAAAGTTATCTACATACACACACTCATACCTGTAAATAACAAAAGGAAAAAAAACCCTGAATGGGGAAACAGAGTCTCACATATATCAGTATGATAGGAAATTGTTTAGCCTTTATGAAAGACAAGTTGACAATAACTGATTTCAGATTGTAAATGCACATGCTTTTTAACCCAGCAATTTCCTTTCTGTGATTATCCTTACAGATATGTTAGCACATGAGCCCAACCACAAATGTACAAAGATGTTTTTACATTACTGAAAATATAGAAAATTGAAAACAATCTAAATGCTCATCAATAATGAAACTGTTGAAACAAATCATGGTACATTATTCATACAATGGAAAACTATGCAGTGGGGTTTCTGTAAGAATGTGGTAGGTAGTTTTCTATAGGTACTGACACAGACAATTGCTTATGATATAGTGTTAAAGGAAAAAAGCAACTCACTGAGCAGTATTTGTGCAAAGAAAGAAACTTCCTATATATGACTCTGTATACACTAACATAGGAAATAAGCCTGGAAGGCAGTGTTGGTTATGGTTAGACCTGGGGAGAACAGAGGAATAAAGGGGGAAAGGGATACATCAGTTAGCAAGGGCTACTGTAACAAAGTACGCAGACTGGGTGGCTTAAACAAGAAAAATTTATTTTCTCAGTCTGGAGGCTAGAAGTGCCAGTTGCTTTGGTTTCTTCTTTTTATCTTGTTGTTTTTTTTGTTTGTTTTGTTTTGTTTTGTTTTTGAGACAGAGTCTCATTTCATCACCCTTGGTAGAGGGCCATGGCATCATAGCTCACAGCAACCTTAGAATCTTGGGCTCAGGAGATCTTCTTGCCTCAAGCCTCCTGAGTAGCTGAGACTCTAGGTGCTCACCACAGCACCCAGCTATTTTTAGAGACTGGGTCTCCCTCTTGCTCAGGCTGGTCTCAAACTCCTGAGCTCAGGCAATCCACCCGCCTTGGCCTCCCAGAGTGCTAGGATTTCACTTTGCACCCAACTTGCTTTAGTTTCTTCTGAGGCCTCTCTCCTTGGCTTGCAGCTGGCATCTCCTCACTGTGTCCTCACATGGCCTTTCCCCTGTGAGTGCATATTATCCCTGGTGTCTTTGTGTACCCATATTATTTTAACTTAATTTCCTCTTCAAAGGCCCTGTCTCCAAATACTCACTGGAGGTCCTGGAGGTCAGAGCTCGAGTAATCCTCCCATCTCCGCCTCCTAGTGGCTGGGACTATAGGAGCACACCACCACACCTGGCTTCTACACTATTTTTTAATAAAATAAATAAATTTAACAGTTCTCCCTTCAAAAGGTTGGAAATCAGACATACTCAGGGAAACTTTGGAATTGGCTAATGATCTTTAATTACCTATAATACCAAATTATTTAGGGTTAAGCTATTTAAAATATGTGATCCTTCAGAGATGGCATGTGATTCTTAGGGTATGAAAACCAACTTATCTTCTCTCAGTTTTACAGGTTACAGTACTAAAATGAATATGGTTTTAAGTTAGTAGCCTTTTCAAGTAGTTATTCAAATTAAAGATTTTTTTCAAATGAGTGTTAGGAAATGCCTATGCAGTTAATTAATGCTGTGAACTTTTTCTTAATTTATTCATTTTTATTAAGTCTTAATCGCAACACCAATAATAATCATGTCACATATACTCATATACTTGTTCCCAAGAGATGTATTTAGTATACTCATTAACTAAATAGTTCCCTTATATTTGTATTATGAAATCACCTGTAGACAAATGTGCAAAGAATAAGAAAACAAAAGCCTATGACTCTAATACTCACCTGCTTTACCTCAGGGTTTGGAACTCAGAAACATCCATGATACTTGCTAATTCCTGAGTTCAGCAATTTTTCCTTGGAGCCCACATGAGCAAACTACTGGTAAGTGGTGGGTTTATCAGTCCAGTATGGAAAAACACAGGATGTTCTGAACATCTACTAATAAGGAAAATGTTGCATATTCCCTGTGTGGTTATCTGGAGGATAAAGTAATGATGTCTTCCAAAGGGGCATATTCTTTTTGGGTTTTTTTTTTCCTTTTTTCTTGGAAACTGACTTTAGTGCTGGAAAGAGTGGATTTCCCAGAGATAGAAATCAGTTTAAGTAATAAATACTGGAAATTTTGAAATTTTTCTTTTTGTGGTCAGTAATCCCAGTGATTTTTTTCCTCCATTGGGGAGCCACTCAAAATTCCTAATTATTCATTTATCCACTAGAATCCAGCAGATTTGGAAATTGCATCTTCTTTACCACGCCAAATCTTGGAAACAACAGTAGTTTGCATTTACCAGGGCTTTTACAAATGAGCAGAGTTTCTTTTCTGTTCACATTTTTAGTAGTAATAAGCCAAAACAAACACTTGGGAGAATGACTATGAATAGATGATTAGAGAGGAGTGAACGGCTTCTAATATCACACCATTGAATGTGACATTGCACAAACTCTTTGGTAATAATGATATTATATTCGAAAATATTTCCTTCTCATAACTTTTAAGCCAAAAATTGGCTTAAATTAGTAATTATCTAAACATCTATCTCTATACTCAACTCTATACAAACTGGGAAGGTTAATTCTATTTGTCTACCTGCTGGAAAAAAGAGTGGGAAAGAAAGACAGAATGACCAACATTGCCAAGTCACTGCTCCTGTTGCTCCTGTTTGGATTCAATTCTTTCATTTTTTCAGATGTGGAATCTACAGTCTTTTGTCCCCAGAGAGAAAGAAGCAGCCTCATTGCCAGGTGCTTTGGCAGGATTACGGAGGTGCCTGGACTCACTGAGGTGGTTCCACGTGGGCAAATGAGCAGCAAGAGTCTAATGAGAGGTACTGAAAGAAGACCAAGGAAGAAAGGTGAAGAGGCTGCTGGCTGCTCTCCCTTGTTCCACCCTGGCAAGCAGTGGGGTGAGCTGCCTTTCACTAACACCAGGTCACCCTTCACAGTTTACATTATACGTACAATAACACAACTGTCTTTCCCAATACCCTTTGAGGAAGAAATGGCAGGTTTACACAGTAAATACTATTTTGTATCATCTCTCATTACATTTTCAGGCTTTGCAGGCAAAATATTGGTATTCAAGTCTTCATTCAGTCACTTCTTGCCTTTGTCGGCTTAAGTAAGGTAATTAATTTCCTCATGCCTCGTTTTTGTTCTTCAGAAAGCAGTGATAATAATAACACCTGTTTCATAGGACTCATGTGAGAACAAAATGAGATGACAAGAGTCCCCAGTACATGACCCACTATATATTAATCTCTCAATAGTTGTTAGATGCTATTTGGTTTCTATCTCTCTTACCATGCCATAAAAGTTCTTTCTTAGCTTAAGATTATATAGTCATTCATATTTCCTTTTATGGTCTTATGTTATACATTTCAATCTTTTATCTATTTGGAATTTATTTGGGTATATGGGATAAAAGAAGGGATCTAACTTTGTTTGGTTTTTTTTTTTCCTAATGGTTATAGGACATAATACTTTAAACAACAAAATTATTTTATTTATTTTTTATTTATTTTGAGACAGAGTCTTCCTTTGTCGCTCTCAGTAGAGTGCCATAGCATCACAGCTCACAGCAGCCTCAAACTCTTGGGCTTAAGTGATTCTCTTATTTCAGCCTCCTGAGTAGCTAAGACTACAGGTGCCCACCATAATGCCCTACTATTTTTATAGACAGAGTCTTGGTCCTTCCCAGGCTGGTCTTGAACTCCTGAGCTCAGGCAATCCATCCACCTGGGCCTCCCAAGTGCTGGGATTATAGGCATGAGCCACCATGGCTGGCCAAAACAACAAAATTATATAATACACAATACTTGGCAAGGGTGAGGACAGGGCAATTCTTTCATAATCAGACCAGTTCAACTTTATCTTTTTAAAAAATAATTTCTACATGGGATGCCTTTTCTTAAAAGGCTATGAAATTATTAGATTTTCTTGGTTCATCTTGATTTCTATCAAAAATAATGGAAAGCAATTTATCTTCTCAAAATATTAGAGAAAGGAGATTATTCCAGAAAGGATATTCTTCAGAAATAAAATGAGAATAATAGTGAAATACTGGCTATATCCTACTCCTGTCTAGTCTGGCAGGAAGGAGCTGTAAATGATCTCTATGTTTAGATATGTGAAGACAAAAGAACATAATGGGGATGGGAGGAAGCATATCACAAGGAAAATATTTGTATTTAATTTGCTTGTACCTTTTTTATTTTATAAATTAATATAGTTTAACAAAAATATATAAAATAGAAGATGAATGAGAAAGGAACAACATAATGAAGGGAAAAAAGAGAGAGAGAGAGAGAGGGCAGCACCTGTGGCTCAGTGGGTAGGGCGCCGGTCCCATATACCGAGGGTGGCAGGTTCAGCCCCAGCCCTGGCCAAACTGCAGCAAAAAATTAGCCAGTCGCTGTGGTGGGCACCTGTAGTCCCTGCTACTTGGGAGGCTGAGGCAAGAGAATCACCTGAACCCAGGAGTTGGAGGTTGCTGTGAGCTGTGTGATGCCACAGCACTCTACTGAGGGCAATAAAGTAAGACTCTGTCACTAATTAAAAAAAAGAGAGAAAGAGAGAGAATAGGAGCATAAATAGGAGACAAGAATGAAGGGAAGGGAAGACAAATTACCACATTTTTCTGCATGTTTCCTATAAGTGAGCCACAAAATTTATCTTTGAGCTTTGAACTGTTAATGAAGAGTCAAACATAATGTCCCAAGTTACTACAAACAAAATATGAAGTATCTTTAAGAAAAAAGCAAGGCCATTTCTCAGAAGCTACTGTTGGAGAATACGTAGAGGTGGATAATGTTGGTTATCTTTCCAGAATTCATTTTTTCCCTCATCCTTCTTAACAGAAGCTCAATTTTGTTCAGGTATCTCCCCTTCCTTGTGTAGCATTTTTGATTGAATGAAGCTGGTTCCAAAGGCAGACAGATTAGTATAAGCCAACCAGTGATAGGTGTAGGAATGAGCATATGACTTCGTTTCAGCCAATAAGACATAAGGAGATAGTTGCTGAAGACTTCTAGGTAAGTTTTCTTGGCCTTAAGAGAGACTAATGACTGAAGCTAGTGGCTCCCATGCCAAGATGTCCCACACTTGGGTCTTGGGCCTGAAACCTACTTTGCTGCTCAGCCTGCTGGTTGGCCTCCAACAGGCTGCAGCCAAATGTGACCTCTTCTTGTAAGTCTGGGGATTTTGGCTGTAATTTCCAGTCTGGGGTGGAGTGTGGAAGAAACAACCCAAATCCTCTCCTGCATGCTTTTCTGGGTGGGGGCATCTCATCCCCACCCTCTCCCAATCAGCCAGAATTCATCCTCCCACTTTCCCACCCAGAGAGGGAGCCTCCATCTCCTCCCTCCCTCTGCCAGCCAACCGTGGGACAGCACCTGCCTCAAAGCATTCAAACATTGTGGTGACAGCTGCAGCCAGGGGAACAATTCTTCTTAGGCTGCTTGAGGTCATTATGAAGCCCTCCTTGGGCCTAACTCCCACAGAGCCCTCCAATCCCCCCAGCCTGAAGGATATACTGAGGTTCAGAGGGGCATTGACAACCCAGCCTTCTGGGCTGCCCCACACCCGAAATCTTGCCTCCAGTAGTCTCTCTCCAGCACCTGCTGGAGTAAGTCAGGGGCTTCTGGGACCCACTGAAATGTCCCATCCACCCTGCCATGGCTCAGTCATCCTGGGCTTTAACTTCTTACTTTTCCTGCCCCTGTCCCACTCAGCTGCCTCTCTCATCCCAAGGGCTGGGCTGGAGTGATAGTATCTGGCCCCACCCAACCCACCTTAGAGGCTGCCAGCAGGAAAATGGCAGCAGCTGGAGGTCCTCAACTGTGGAAGGGGCTTGCTGAGGTAATAAGATCCCTGTTTCTGGAGGTATGCATATCTCCAGTGCCTTTGATGGCATCTCTGTGCCCACAGGAAATGGGACTAGATGAATTCTGAGCCACTGTCCAACTCTACCTGAACAGAGAAGACCCCATTATACTCCACAACACACACACAAAATACTTGTATGCACAAAATTTTAGCTGATTGTGAAAAAAATAACAAAAAAACAAAAAGAATGACCACGGAGAAGCAATTTTCTCTCACCTGAAGTCTGTGAAAGAAGTTGCAGTTGCTGCTGGCATCCATCTCAAAACCATGAGGGAATCCAGCCTAAGGACAAACAGAACATAAGAAGGGAAGCGTCAAGACAATCGAAGAGAATGGATTGAAAGCCCTGATCACACTGTACCTGAAGTCAACCCTACTGGGTATCTATCCATAGGCACATCTTTGTTTACCAGTTTGATTCCAGTGTCTGATATTTGCAATCCAAATCGTGCTGATGCATACATACTCAAGTGTGTAAAAAATGGTCTGTAATATCTCAGTCAAGCTAACACTCCCTCTCCTTATCTAACCACCAACATCACAAATATCTCTTAAACATATACCTCGTCCTGGCTTACTATGCTAAGTTCCATGGATGTGATGCAATGGTGATGTGATAAGTGCTGTGACAGAGCACTTCATAGCACAGGAAGGGGATTTGATTGACAGTGGGAGGCAAGAGACCTTCCCAGGAAGAGCCATTTAAATTGCAACATAAAGAATGAGGAGGCATTTGCCAGACATAGTGGGACTGAAATTAGTTCAGCAGAGCTGGAGCTGAGATAATGAAGCGAAGAACAGGATACAATGAAGCTGTGAGAAAGACAGCCGCTTCCTAAGCCACACCAAGGATTTGGAGCTTTAGCCTAACAGCAATAGGATAGGAGAACTTTAAGCATGGATGAAAGAACATATGTGAATTTTCAAAAGATTATTCAGGAAAGGGGCCACAATGGATGATGGGAGCCACATTGGGAGGCTTATGACGTAGCCAATGTGACAGGTGATGATGATGGTTGGACTAGATTGGTAGGTGTGGTGGAGAAGTGCAGCGATGGGAAAAAATGTGTAGGAACTGTAATCTACAACACTTGGGGATAATTCAGATGTGAAGAATGAAGAAAAGAGAGCAGTGAAGAACAAGTAACAGGTCTGTGACTTCTGTAATTGGGTAAAAGCTGGTGCTATTTCCTAAAACAAATAGCAGTAGCCAAAAAGTAGCCTTAAGGGGAGTAAGGAATGATAACAAGTTTATCTTGGGGGTTGCTAATTTTTTCCAACTTTTTTTTTAAATAAAAAAATGTTCAAGCATACAGAAAAGTTCAAAGAACAGTGCAATTTATATCCATATATATGCCCAACACATAGATCCTACAACTAACATTTTGTTGTATTTTCAATATCATGCTACATACATAGTATCAATCCATCTTACTTAAAGTTGACACATTTCAAAGTAATTTGCAGTACATTTCACCCTTAAACATAGCAGGATGCATGTCCTCAACTGGATTTAACTATTTTTCTGTGGCTCTTTTTTTGAAGTAAAATTTATATACATTGAAATGCACCTATCTTAAGTGCACAATTTGATGAGTTTTGACAAATGCATACACCTCTGTAACCAAAACTCTTGCAGTAATACAGAACATTTATATAAACTATATGACTCTTGTAACTTAGTATGTCCACTCATTTCTGTCTTGTCCTTAATATTATCATTGTATGTATTAAACATTCATTTACTAATAGGTTCATAGTCATTTTTTTGTTTAACACTTCAAAGACATCATTGTCCTTCACAGTATCTAAGGAGATGTTCATAGTCATTTTTTCCATATATCTAATGTGGTGTTTTCCTCTGGATGCTTTTAATATTTATTTTTAGTTTTCAAAAGTTGGACTATGTTGTGCCTACACATAGTTCTCTTTGTATTTAGCCCGATTAGGGTTGTCCTTGAATCTGTAAATACTCCCATACTTTAGAATATCTGGTAAAATTTTAGCCATTTGTTTCTTTAAATGAATTTTATGTCCCATTTTCTCTTTACTCTCCAGGAACTCCAATTACATGTATGTTAGGCCTTCTGTTGTTGTTACAGAGGTTCCTGTAACTGTACTCATTTAAAACATCTTTTTCTTCCCTTTGCTTCAAATTGAATAAATTTGATTGCTTCATCTTCAAGTTTACTAAGTCTTCTTCCATCTTTACTCTGTCATTATGATCTCTAGTACATTTTTCAATTTTTTTTTAGGTTTTTTTTTTTTTTTTTGCCAGGGCTGGGTTTGAACCCACCACCTCTGGCATATGGGACTGGAGCCTTACTCCTTTGAGCCACAGGCACTGCTCCTCTAGTACATTTTTATTTAAGATACTGTATTTTCTTTTTTTTGAGACAAAGTCTCACTTTGTTGCCCTGGTAGAGTGCCATGGCATCATAAGCTCACAGCAACCTCAAACTCTTGGGCTCAAGTGATCCTCTTGCCTCAGCCTCCCAAGTAGTCGGGACTATAGGCATCTACCACAGTGCCTGCCTATTTTTTTAGAGATAGGGTCTCACTCTTCCTCAGGCTGGTCTTGAACTCCTAAGCTCAGGCAATTCATCCTCCTTGGCCTCCCGTAGTGCTAGGATTACAGGCATGAGCCACTGTAACTCACCAAGATACTGTAATTTTTTAGTTCTAGAATTTTCATTTTGTTCTACTTTATAATTTGTGTTTTTCTCTTGATATTTTCTATGCTGTATAATGAGCATATTTCCCTTTACTTCCATGAGTTGTTATATTAAAATCTTTACTACTTCCAGTGTCTGAGTCATCTTAAGGCTGGTCTACATTAATTCCCTTTTTTCTTGAGTATGAAATCACATTTTCCAATTGTTTGTTTGCTTAGAAAATTTGGATTCTATGTAGACATTTTGAATAATACATTGTAATGTCTCTTGATTCTGTTATATTTTCCTGAAGAGTTTTTATTTTTCTGTTTGTTTATTTGTTTGATCAGGCAATTAACTTGGCTGAACTCAGTGTCTAAATTCTGCTTCTCTTGCTATAGACAGCAGCTGAAATCTAGTGATGAAAGAGTTGGATGAATTAGCATATAAACCATACATAAAGCCCATGGAGGAGATAAGATCTCTGAAGAACAAAATGAGACGAGAGTATATTAGTTTGCTGAGGCTGCCATAACAAAGTACAACAGACCGGGTGGCTTAAATAAGAGAAATTGGTTTTCTCAGAATTCTGGAGACTAGAAGTCCAAGGTCAAGGTGTCAGCAAGGTTGTTTTTTTCTTTCTGAGGACTCTGTCTTTGGCCATCTTCTCATTATGTCCTCATGTGGTCTTCCTTCTGTACCCGTCTGTGTCCACATTTTCTCATCGTAAAAGGATACCAGGTGTATTAGATTAGGGCTGATCACTTAATTATGTCATTTTAACTTAATTAGTTTTTTAAAGACCCTATCTTTAAATACAGTTCACAGTCCTAAGTACTAGGGGTTAGGACTTCAACATATGAATGAGGGGGATACAATTCAGCCTATAACAGAGTACATAAATAGAAGCCAAAGAATTGCCAGCACATGGGGTCAGGAACTGGAATAAAAGTCAGCAAAAGAGGGCAGCACCTGTGGTTCAAGGAGTAGGGTACCGGCTCCATATACCAAAGGTGGTGAGTTCAAACCCAGCCCAGCCAAAAACCGCAAAAAAAAAAAAAGAAAGAAAGAAAAAATCAGCAAAAGAGACCAAAAAAAATTGCCCTAAAGGTAGGAAGATACTCAGGAGAGTATTACAGGTGCCAAAAAAGAGTTTCCAAGAGAGCACAGTAAATAGCATCAAATGCTACTGTGGGGTTCAATACCATAAGGAAGTTCAGTGAAAGGCAAATCATTGACAACCTTGGTGAGAACTGTTGCAGTGCTATCATGGGAGTGAAAGTCTGGTGAGAGTAGACTGAGTAGAGTAAGAGAGTCATTTAACTTCTCTGTGGTTAGAAACTGAGAGGAGGGAGTAGAAAAGATAGCAGGCTTCACCGTGACACTTACTGCAGATTGGATCATTCAGTCCTCACTTCAATATCCTTCTAGTTTTTTTTCTGTGCTGTGTTCATTAATTCATTGAGTTAATATTTGTTGAATGCCTACTCTGTGCCAGATACTGTTTCAAGACACTGTTCATGGTATATCTGTGAACAAAACAAATGTCTGTGCTGTCATGGCACTCAAATTCTTGTGGAAAAAGACAGACTATAAGTAGTAAACATAATAAGAAGCATATTTTAATTATACATATACAATTATGTATAAAATTATACAAGTACTGTGAAAAAAGAGGATGGGAACAGGGTAAAGAACATGGGAATTACAGTAAATGGAGAGGAAGGAAGTTGCTGTACTAAATATCAAATAATGGCAATTAAAATTAATAAAAATATGCAAGATTTTTACAGCTAGAACTACCAAACTGAAAAAAACCTTGAAAGATCAAATAAATGGAGAGATGTATCATGTTCATGGAAAACTTATAGTAAAGCATCTGTCCTCCCTAAATTTTTCAACAGATTCCATGCAATCACAATCATAATCCTGACAAGATTATTTTGGCAGAAATTGACAATGTAATTTTAAAATTTATATGTAAATTAAAAATCCTGGAATAGCTCAGGTGCAGTGGCTTACACCTGTAATCCTAACACTCTGGGAGACCAAGGTGGGTGGATGGCCCGAGCTTACAGGTTTGAGAACAGCCTGAGCCAGAGTGAGACCTGGCCTCTAAAAATAGCCAGGTGTTGTGGAGGGCACTTGTACTCCCAGCTACTCGGGAGGCTGAGGCAAGAGAATCGCTTGAGCCCAGGAGTTTGAGGTTGCTGCAAGCTATGATGCCATGACACTCTACTGAGGATGACAAAGTGAAACTCTGTCTCAAAAAAAAAAAAAAAAAAATCCTGGAATAGCCAAAATATTTCCTTTCTTGAAGGAGGGTAACAAAAAAACAAAGTTGAAGGGCTTCAGCTACCAAATGTTAGGGCTTACTAGAAATGACAACAGCTGAGATTTGTACACCTGCTCCCCACACACCAAGGCATCTTTTATGCAGTGAAAGGACCTCAAACGGGTGATCTAAGTTAAATCAAAGCCTTCCCAAAGATACAAATTAACTAAATATATCTTAATGTTAACACTTTTAATGCTGTCTATAGTAGAGAAACTATATTGGTACAGCCAAACCAATAAGAAAGTTCATGATTTAAGAAGAAAATCATTGGCCTACTGTAGACTGATCTTTAATTCTGTTTATCTTAACCCAATATTTCCTAAAGTGGTAACAATGTTTCATGAACAGGAAAGAAGAGAAGGAGAAAAGGAAGGAGGGAGGAAGGAAGAAAGACAAATCTTGACCCAATAAGTTTGGGGATGGCCAAGTTTATGATGTTATTACAAACTTTATGATTTTATTGTTGCAGGTCTTCCCAGAACCCTCAACATATTAATGTTCACCATATTTCTCCACAATGCCAGACAGTAGTTTTTTTGTTTGAAACCCCTTTTAAAATAACTCGTGTTCAACAGAACAATATGCTTTGAGAAATGCTATCTCAGACTAATGGAAAAATGCTGCAAATATAAATTTATTATTTTTCTCTGACTCAAGAAGAAAAAGCTAATCTTCAAGCTTATTGGGGGAAAAAAATCTTATATTTTAAGTGATATGAAGCATCAAGTTTTTATCAAAAGAATATAGGATTAGGAGCCAGGAGATGTGTTCTCTTCTAACTAGCTGTGTGACCTTGGGCAAGTATCACTTTAATCTCTTCTCATCCAATTTCCTTCCTACAGCTGCAAAAGCAGAAATCCCCTGGCCAGAGTTCTTTGTGGTGTCCAAATATAAAATGCATTTGAGCATCACAGAATCAAAGAGTATACAACGTTAGAATGGAAATCCCCAGACTGTCCAGTTAGAAATTTCCTCCAGTTTTTCCCAGTTCTGGCTCATTGAGTACTCACCATATTTTTGCATTGGGCTTGGTTCCAGTGCCTCCAAAGGCAAAGAGAGAGCAAAGGTGCACACTTACTAGGGCAAAGCCTTCAGGATGGTCAAATCAGCCAAGTCAATGAAGCAGCACCCATTCTATAGGCCTCCCACCTATGGCTGCAATTATAGGTATCCCTCCTCAACAAGGCCTAACAGGGTAGTGGGGAGGGGAAGAAACAGGGAAGGATGTGTAAAGAACCCAAAGTTATAAAAATCCAAAACAGCCTCTGTGCCTACTTGCCCTGGCAATAAAGGCTCATTTGCTGTCTATGGAGAATGTATCCTACTTTGTAAGCTCTTTTACTCTGTAAGCCTACCTTTCTCTTCCTCAATAAACTTTGTTTCATGCTTTTAAAAAATTCAAAATAGGGCAGCGCCTGTGGCTCAAAAGAGTTAGGGCACTGGTCCCATGTGCCGGAGGTGGTGGGTTCAAACCCAGCCCCAGCCAAAAAATGGCAAGAAAACAAACAAACAAACAAAAATCAAAATAATCTAGATGATTTATCCTGGGGGGTGGAATCAGAAAAAGAGGTTACAAAAGTTGGTGAGAGTACTTAACCCAAAATATCTTCTACCATCCTTTTTTTCATTTTATCTTGAATGATATACAGTGAATTCCACTACACAGAGATTCATTGAATCTAAACTGATTTGGAAAAAAATGAAAATATCTCTTCTAGGAAGGTTAAAGAGTTATCAAGCATCCATTCATAGTGTGAGTTTGCTTACTTGGGCCACTTTTGTGTTAATACCTGAGGTTATTTGTACTCAGGAAAGAGAAGCTGGGATTGGCAGAGTGGGGAAGGCAAGAGATGCCTGGAGAGTGGGGAGAGTTTGCCTCAGTGAGAGGTGGGCTGTGGCAGTGAATGGGTGCAGAGAGGCACTCATATAGTACAGAGAAGTGCAAAAGTGGAAGTGTAAAACAAGATGTTAACAACAAATTACCTAACTCCCAAAAGCTCCTAAAGCCTATCCTAGTTCTTCTTTTTCCTTCCTCCTTTACCTTATAAAGGTCTCCTGCTCAAAGCCACCAGGAAAACTGGGACCAGGATTAGGCAACATCATGAGTGAACTTGGTTTTTATGAGCTAGGCCAACAAGCTAAAGACACTTGTTGTTGTGATGGCCAAATGTATTCCAAATTCCAAAGTACTTCTTTACATGAGAAATGTGGGGATACAACCTGTTCCTAAGCAGGGAGTTTCCCATAATATCAAGTCAATAAATATTCACGGAACATCTATCAGGTGCTGAAGCTCTAATAGAGCATAAGAGGCCCACTAGACATACCTGCCAGCCATTTCTAACCATCTACCTAAATATTCCACACTGCTCAGGTGACCTGCACTTTAAGAAACCCCTTGAGTGCTGTGGGGGCCACAAAGATAACTAAGAATAACATGGACCCTTTCCTCAAAGAGGATCTCCTTTGACTTCTGGCTCCATTTAAATTTCTTTAAGTCCTCTAATTATTAATTCCCTGGCTTTCTGCCCCCTCAGTCTCCATTGCCTCTGAAATACAAATTGCTCTGCTATGGTAAATTATTAGATTAATGGCTCCAGTGAATCATGCTATTCCCTAGGGCAGTCACTCCCCACACTCAATTTGAGCTTGGCCATGTGACTTGTTATGACCAGTGCAGCATTAGCAAATACGATGCATGCAGAGGCTGGGTATGCTTGCGCTTTGCAGCCGTCTCTCTTGCATAACTCCTTGCCATTAAAGACGATGGAAAGAGGTCCCACTGCCCCAGCTATCCCACTTGTACCCAGCCTCCAGTGGACCTGCCTGCCAAATGCAACCACGTGAGAGGGACCAGCAGAAAAAACACGCAGCTAGGGCCACAGAATAGTAAGAAATAATTGTTGCTGAAGCCAAAGTCTGTTTGTTTTGTTATGCAACAAAGCAGAAATGAAACATGCACCTTATTTTTAAGGCCCTACTTCTTAGATCTACTGTACAAGTAGGAAAAGCACAGCCTCGAATCCACCTCTGGCATTTGTAGTAGTTAGTGGCTTTGGACAATTTACTTAACCTTTCAAGGCTTCAGTTCTCTGTACTAGAGCTGTGTTTCTCTAAGTGTGGTCCGCCTACATCAGAATTACTAGGGTGTTTGTTTTAAAAAATACAGACTTAAACAGCTATTTTTATAAGAGCCCCAAACTGGAAACAATATAAATGTCCATCTACTGGTAAGAAGATATGATATATTCATATCATATAAAGGGGAATACTACTCAGCCTTACAAAAGGACTGAACTATTGATACATGTGTAATTTAACAGTGTGGTTGACTCTCTCAGATACTATTTAGAGTGAAAAAAGACACAAAAGAAGAGTTTGTACGGTTCTATTTATTTGAAATCTTAGACTAGGCAGTACTGACTTGTGAGTATCAGGCAAAACAAATTGGTGGGATCAGAACAGCAATTGCCTCTGAGCAGGAGACAGGGATGACTGGCTGGAAAGAGGCACAGGGGACTTGCTGGCAAGACGGGATTGTTCTTATCTTGAGGGGGCTCTGGGTTACCTGAGTGCATGTATTTACAGAGCTCATCAAACTATTTGCTTAAAAAACTGTGCATTTTTATATGAAAATTATACACCAATTTAAAAAAGAGATTGCAGAAAACACACAGATTTGGGCCTGCCTGTGTTGGCTCTCCCCTACTACTTCACCTTCTGTGTAGAGAGGTTAGAAAGCTGAGAATACATTGCCAGGCCCCCTTGCAGTCACCCTCTGGGTGTGCATTGGTCCTGCCAGATAGATGTGTTCATGTGCAATTTGGAAAGTATAAAGAAGGCAACACTACTTTACCATCTTTGACGGAGCTTTAGGCCAATAAATGGGCTCTGGCAAAATGTGAGCCACTCTCTGTGACCATAGCGACAGCTTAGTAGAAAAGCGTGACAGAATGACAGAGGTTTCCTTATTATATTTTCCTATAGCTCTCTGTACTTTTCCCTTAGAACTATTTCCTAATTGCACTTAAAAAATTTGTAATTATTCCATTCTTCTCCCCCCTCCAATAGATGTAAGTTAAATGAGGGCAAGATTTGTGTGTCTTCATCATTATTGTATCTCTGCTGCCTAGCTCAGTACCTGGCACATAGTAGGTGCTCAATTAATATTTATGACTACAGAGATGACTACATGCCCCCACCATCTTTGCTCAGTATGGTGGCTCCTTGGGAAAGCAGTAACAGGTGTGATCTTGTGAAGATGCAGTCAGGTCAGTGAGCCTGTTTAATCTGCAGGCTGATAACATTCAAAGTAACAAAAAAGGTCTTAGAAGTTGGCATGGGCAGTGGCAGGGTCCAGGGACCTAGGACAGCTAGGCTGAGAGATCTGGTTCAGGCACAGTTTTTATCCTAGCCTCAGAGCAAGAAGAGAATGTGGTGCTGTTTGTGCTCAGCTTTCTTGTCTGCCCCTGTGGGTACCCTGTCGCAATACTGGCCACCCTCACCTCAGGAGGTTACTGATACAGGGATCACATGAGACATCAGATACTGCTATGGTCTCAAAACTGACATAAAAAGAAAATCCAGGTCTCAGGGCCATCCCTCAACTCTTTATGTCAAAGAGAAGGTAAAAGCCTCAGGCACCTGTGAAGAGCTGGCCCCACAGATCATTCATTAAGGAAATTCCTTGCTAACCTCCCACAAGTAAAGAAATGCAAATTGTACCTCTGTCTAGTCCCCCAAACTAAAACCTATCTGATTCCACACTAAAAATGCATGACAAGTTTATCTTATAGGTCACAGAACCAGAGATAAGACAGAATCAGACATTCTTCCACCTACTCAGGGATGTCTACATATGGACACTTCCTTCACTCCCTTCTTCTGCAAACAATTCCTGGACCTCACAAGAATATAACTACTTTGCCTTATCAGCCCCAACACGACCCCCCTTTTCCTTCTGTCTGTATGCCTTTAAAATGCCAAAGGTTCCTACTTCCCCTTCAGAAAAGACAGCCACACCTTGTCTGAGGTTCATGTTTTTTGCAGGCACATCCTCAAAATCAGCTTAATAAACCTCCATTGATTGAGATTTAGCTTTGGTCACTTACTTGAATTGACATTTGTTTCCACCACCACCACCCCCCCCCCCACATAAACACATATGTTGAAACCTAATCCCTAACGTGATGGCATTAAGAGATGGGTCCTTTGGAAGGTGATTAAGTCATGAGGGCACAGCCCTCATAAATAAGATTGGTGTCCTTTTAAAAAAGAGACTTATGCCTCTTGCACATTGTGGGAACAAAGCAAGAAGATGCCATCTATGAACTAGGACCTGGGCCCTCACCAGGCACCAGATCTGCTGGTGCCTTGATCTTGGACTTCCCAGCCTCTGGACTGTGAGAAATAAATGTCTGTTGTTTATAAGCCACCCAGTTGATGGTATTTTGGTTTATAGCCATATAACAAACTAGACGAATGCTAAGAGGTTTGGAAAAAATTAATTAGTTTGTAGTTGGGTATGATGGCACACACTTGTAGTTCCAGAAACTTGGGAACACTTGTGCCCAAGGAGTTCAAGGCCAGTCTGGGCAACTTAGCAAGACCTTGTCACATACATATACAAAAAATCAATTTATTACCAAATTATGCACTAGAAAGAACAGAGTCAAGAGGTCTAAATAAACTGTGCTTTTTGTGTGATTGTGCCTCTCAAAGTTTTTCATTTATAAGGAAATAGAAGCAGGTCTGTCTACCACCTACAGTTTTTAGCCCAAAGCAAAATAGGCCCTTATCTCAGCTTAGAACACCCCAGAAAATTCCCTTAGCCTTTCTAAAGCTGTTCAGGCAGTACAGTCTCCTGTGGAAACACCCATCACCTCTCCCAGCAAATTCTACACTCCCTTGCCCTGGAGCCAGAGGCATTGAGTAAGGTTCTTGCTTCCTGTTAGACCCTGTCACCATGACAACCATTTACTGAGCATGCCTGAGCTTTTGGTTGGTCTCTGCGCAAGCGCAAACAAAAATGAGACCCAGTACTGACTTCAAGGAACCAATCACTGGGCAGCACGTTCACTGCCCTAAACAGCCAGGCTCAGTGCCTACAGACCGGCTCCAAAGAGTTCATGAGAGGATTTAAAAGGGCAGTGCATTTAGCCCCGAGCCTGGCAGGTGGCAGCTGCTCCAAAATGTTTGCCATTATCATCATTATTGAGGCCAATAATTTTGGAAACTCTTCCCTAAAAATTACTTCTGAAAAAAGCTTCATCTCAGAAGCTTTTTTTCCTAATCCCCCTAGAGAATTGAAACTGCGACGGTAAAGGCTCTTTTTTTCTTGTTATTTTCTTATTCATTCTTTTTGGCTTTTCTGACAAACATTCACCAAGTACTTACCACCTGCGAGGAACCACACTAAACATGGGACATTACATAGTCTTGGCTCCCTGGAGCTCTTGTAATGCAGGTGGAGACATTTGTGGAACAAATTACACAAGAATTTCACACACTTAATGATTTAATGACAAAAGAAGGGAAAAGAATAGAAGTCCTGCAAAAACACAAACTAGGAACTGACCTAGTTTGGGCCATCAGCAGAGTTTCCCTGAGCACGTCATAGCTGAGTTGAAAGATGGGTAGGAATCAACCCATCCGAGGTTGGGAAGTGAGAGGTGGAAGGTCCCCCCAGGAAGAGGGAACAGCAGGAGCAAAGACTATGAAGGAGTAGGGCGGGTTTCCTGTTGCTGGAGGGGTGTTCACATGGTTATGTTGTTTGTTTCCACTCTTCTTCACAAGAGCCATGGATTTATTAAGCCTAAATATGGAGTTATAGAGGGAACTGGAATGAAATTTTGAGACCTGGGCTCTAGTTGTAGCTGGGTCATTATCTGGCACCTGTGTGATAGGTATGAGAACTTAAGTCCCTCTTTAGTTTTGGAATTTACATTTATTCATCTGCAAAACTAGAGTTCTTAGGATAAAATTATCTTTAGAATGAGTCTAGAAATCTCTATGCTTTTGGAAGACTAACCAACATATGTTGGATATTTACTGGATCTTCCTTCGGGAACGCCATGTTTCTGGTGTGTGGCCCCAACCTCCCTGAACACAGTTCATTTGGGGGTAGGAATTGGACTCAAGCCTGGCCAATCAGATTTTCTTTCCTTGGAATTTACATTAGGCGGGTCCCTTGAATGAAGGAGATAAAAAATGGGAGATTGTAGAGAAACCACTTTCTTCCCAATAGGTAGAATAATCAGCAGAGAAAGATTTCAGAGAGAAGCAGCTGCTTATGGGGAAAAAGCAGCAACCAGGTTCAAGTCCTTTTCTAAGGCCCAGCTTGTATGACTTCTATTGTACTCCATAAGACACTCCTGTATCCTTAAAATAAATTCTCCTCTTTTTCTTTAAGCTAGCTTGAATTATATAGTGAATTGTAGTAGTCATGCCATTTATCTTAATGATGTGTTCCTCCTCTCCTGAGCCCAAGTGATCCTCCTACCTCAGCCCTCTGAGTAACTGGGACTACAGGCGCACACCAACACACCCAACTAATTTTAAAAAACATTTTTTTTTTTTGTAGATATAAGGATTTCACTGTGTTGCCCAGGGTGATCTTGAATATCCCACTTCAATGGGGCCTGCTATGGCCCCCCTAAGTGTGGGAATTTGAAGCATGGGCTATACCACTCCTTGTCCAAAATTTTAACTAATACAATATATACAGTTACAGGATTTTATGACGTCTTGGAGTTCAGACAATTTTGCCTGTGGAATTTACAAGACCACTGTTATGTTTTTGTTTTATTTTGACACTCAGTACAATTCCAAAGACCATTATTTTAATGTGGGCTTCCAAGTTAACCACATAACTCCTTCCAGGTCCACTTGGTGCAGGTCTCCATCATAGGGTGAAGTGTACATCCCCTAAAAATATATACTTGGAAGTCCTAACCCCAGTACCTCACGATGTGATCTCATATGGAAACAGGGCCATCGGAGTTGTGATTAGGTAAGTCAAGGTGAGGTCATGTTGGAGTAGAGTGGACTCTTAAGCTAGTGTGATTGTGTCTTTATGAGAAGACTATGTGAAGGCAGAGGCCTGAGGGTGACTGCCATATTTGGCCATGTAAAATGCATTCCCATGTATAATGCACACTCAGGTTTTTGGCCCAAACTTTCAGGAAAACATTCCTCAAGAAAATGGCCAGCTCTCTACAGGAAAGACACATTTGGGAGGGCGACTGCTCCTGTGGTAAACGTGCAGATGGCACAGTCTTCCTGTAACCACTTGCTCTGTGAAGGCTTCCCCTTCCCTCTCTCCTGAGAGCCCTCACCCCTGGGAGCCCTCACTCCTGGGAACCCTCTCTCCTGGGAGCCCTCTCTCCTGGGAGCCCTCTCTCCTAGGAGCCGTGGCAGAGATGGCCACACACATAGCCAGTGGGTGGGAGCTTCTGAGGCCCTGAGGCTACTCGGCCGTTGGGTAGCCAGACAGGTCCTTGGGGCCTGTGTGGGGTTCCCAGTCTCCTCAACATGACTAGGCCTCAGTCTTTAGCCCTTGCCTCTCATGGCCACAGTCCACCTCACCAGCCCCACCACCGTCCCTCTACCACAGAGCATGGTAGTGCTCTGTGACAACGGGGACTCAGGCAGGAGGCTGAGGCAGCCCTGGGAGGCCAATGGGCTCCCCTGCTCTCAGCTGTACTACCCACATAGGATACACATCCTTATTTTTCCCTCAAAAATTTGGGTAAAAAAGTGTGCATTACACATAGCAAGATACGGCATGTGGAAATGGAGGATCGTATCTATAATGCAAGGAACATCTATGTGCACCTACAAGCCAAGAAGGGACTGGAATTACCAGAAGCCGAGAGAAAGGCAGGAAACAGATTTACCCTCAGAACTGTCAACAGGAATTAACCTGCCAACACCTGGAGTTTCAACTTCCAACCTTTGGAAGAGCGAGATAATATACTGCTGTTGTTTCAAGTCACCCAGTTTATGGTACTTTGTTACGGGAGCTCTAGGAGACTAATACAGTCCCCAAACCATGAAGCACTATTTGGGTGATGGTTTCAGGTATAGAAGGTGTTGCCTCACTGCCTCCCATCAGGGTGGTAACTTTATTTATGTCAGCACAGCTGTCCTCAGACCACCTTCCCACTCTACTACTCTCCTTTCATAATTTGTTTTTCTTTTCCTCTAAAGACACTGGAGGCCTGGATGGAAATTCTGGTAGCATAGCCCATGATCAACCCAGTGGAACTAAGGTGAGAGCCCAGTTTCCAAGGGACTCGGACATCTGTGGCATTCATGACTGGCTGCAAGGCGAGAGAAAGAGACAATGAGAACCACATACTTTGGCAGAGCTGGCAGCCAAAGCCCTATTCCCAGCCTGTGTCTGGGCACTGTGACAGTCACGTTGAGTGTAGGAATTGTCCTCCTTTTTTTCCAACAGCTAGCACCACCTCCCAACATAACCTCTGGGGAAACCAGCCCAGGGCTTAGGAAAGGGAGGAGAGAGAAGGCTGGGAAAGAAGAAAAACAAGCACAAAACCCAACATCTCTGTCCCTGGTGAGACACACGGAGGGAAGGCCCCAGTGTAGCTGCCTGCCTCCTCAGCCTAACAGAAGATGAATCCAGCATGACACCAATACTAGAGAAAAGGCACCATGCTGAGAGCTACACAATTCTGCTGGAAATAGAGTCTCAAGGAGTTTTAAGATAGATTCAAAGGACAAGCTGGTAATTACTTAAGTGTTTTTCTCTAGAGTTTTTCTTCTGAAAAGACCATAATCTCTCTGATTCACTAACTCATTCTACTGTTAAGAGGATCTGCTGACCTGGACAACACAGGCCCTCCAGCTAACTGGGGGAGCAGATGCTGAGTGCATCAAAGGGTGGGTGGAGGGGAAACTTTACCAAAGCCCAAGATACAGCTTTAGAAGAACAAAACAATCTCAGATACCTGATACTCCTTAGTTTCCCAGCAATGGTTCCATTAAATTGTCATTTATTGATTTATTGTCCCAGTGAGGTCAGTGCAAAGGATTAGATCAAACTGTGCTTGTCCTTTAGGCCAGACAGGTTTTGGTGACCAAGATCCCAGGTCAAGCTTCTCTGTGCAACTCAAGTATCACCTAGGCAATCTCTCTTGCCCTCTCCCAGCCCCATGCTACACCCTGCCCATGCCTTAGGGTCCTGGCCAGGCCCCCACTTTCCCCTTCCCTCACTTCAGAGCCCAGCCTGAGCCTTCAGCTTTTGGAAATCTGGGTATTTGGGTATCTGGGGATAAGAAATATGAGGGAGCTGTGACACGGGACCACATCACACCAGATTCTTCACAATTTGAGAAAAGTTGGTATCTGCCTGGCAAACAAAGATGGTTGTTTCACAAAGCTTGCCAGGAAGGGGAGAAATAAAATTCTGGGTCTGAGATTTTTTTTTCTGGCATTGCTTTCAGTTTTTGGATATACCACTTAAGAAGAATATCTTGATAAGCTGCTGAGTGTTCAGGCACATGAACACTCAGAGGCACATGTCTATATAGAAAATACCTGTGGTCTTGGCCTGCCCAGCATCCACATCCTTGTCTTTTGGCACTGGAAACCATGTTTTCCTTGGGGAATCGCCTCTCCTACTCTCAGTCCATGTGGTATGGGAAGTTTCACTGCACTGAGCTCTTGGAGCTGGCGTGCAACCCAGACATGACCAATCAGAGCAACCAATCCTTCTATGACAGTCATTGATTTCAAGCTGGGCAAATGACCCAACTCAATCTTATGACCTTCAACCTTTTTGGATATTTTGGGGAACTGTTTGATAGAGAAAGGTTGGGGCTGCCAAGAGAATAAGACATAAGCCAAGAAACTCTCCTGGCCTTGCCACCATCAGTGGGCTGATTTTAATAGAGAATGGAGCAGGAGACAGAAGAGATGAGATGGAGCAAAGGTGATGAGTCTTGATGACACAGTTCAAGCCCCTAGACACAGTTCAGCTTATGACTGAAATGAGATGCCTCCCTGGACTTTCCATCTAAATTAGTCAATACATTCCTGTGTTAGCTTAAACCTGTCTGAGTTATTTGCAGTTACACTCAAGGAAAAAAGCTCTACTATAACTCCCAAAGGGAATACTGGGTAACGAAAGAACTAATTTGCTCTTGGTTAACTGCAGGGCTTATGTTTACCTGTGAAAACATGAAAAATCAGGGTACTGCCTTCAACGCACAGAGCACAAAAATATGACGTGCCAGGGACACGCATATTATGGTTCAGAGCTCCTGGAAACCAAAATTGTATTTGTATGCTCTAGTTTCTCTACTAATCATGTAATTTTGAGTAAGTCTCATAGCTTCTGTAAGCCTGAACTTAAGTGCCTGCGAGGATGAAATGAGATAATGTTCATGGAAGTATTTTGAAATCCATAAGGCAGTGACCACTGGGAGTCAAGGTCACCTTGGAAGTCAGCTGCTTTACAGAGGAAAACATTATGCAGGAAGAAGGTAGCACTTTATCAAGAAACAGGAAGCCTCAGCTTGGGCAACACTTCAGGATGGGAAGAACCGTGATGCTAAACATAACATCATCTCCCTGACTGATGACTGAGATGGCTCAGTTACTGAGCTGCCCCTTCATCTCCCCCCTTCTCTCTTATGTGCACTCCCCTCAAAGAAGGCAAGCAGTCAAGGTTTGTGCTAAAATATTCAAACTTTCCAGAACCTTCAAGCATAATTACATAACCAATATAGGTAACTAATTTGAGGCTTCTACTGTGGAGAAAACAATATAAGTCATTATAACCTTTTCAAGAAACCACGAGAACCCTTTTTAAATGCCCAGAATCGGCCAGGCGTAGTGACTCACACCTGTAATCCCACCACTCTGGGAGGCTGATGGATTGCGTGAGCTCAGGAATTGGAGACCAGCTTAAGCAAGACTGAGACCCCCCCATCTCTACTAAAAATAAAAAACTAGGCTCGGCGCCTGTGGCTCAAGTGGCTAAGGCGCCAGCCACATACACCTAAGGTGGTGGGTTTGAATCCCCAGCCCGGGCCCGCCAAACAACAATGATGGCTGCAACCAAAAAATGGCCGGGCGTT